>PVKS010004165.1:0-95991 GCA_004027875.1 Aplodontia rufa
AAAAAAAAAGAAGAAGAAGCAGAATGCAAATATGCTCCAGAAAGAAGCCTTAGCTAGAAATATGAAGTTGGGCATCATGAGCACATCCGAGGAGAAGGTGAAGTTGCAGCAGTGAAAGAGCTAACCCAGCAGGAGCCTGTAGACGCTGAAGAAGAAGAAAAAATGGCACAAGCCTGTCGCCCACCTCTTTTGCATACTTGAATCGCACAGCTACTTATTTCTTCAAGACCCAAAAGCATCTCAGCTCAATGACACCTAAGCGCCTACCTGCATGCACGCTGCTCCCCACGCTCTGCAAAGTTGAGCACGCCATGATTTTCTAGCCAGCTACGTAAGTTAGGGAGCAGACTTCACTGTGCCTTCACAACTCACACAGTCCTCTGATCAATTAATATTTGTGAATAACAATGATGACTACCTTTTTTGATCATTAGAAATTCAAATTAATAATAAAGTGCTCTGGCAGATGGAGCACCCAAACACCAAATACTTTGTTGATTATGGGGGAAAATTGTTCCGAATTATCAGTGTTGTTTTTAGTCACAGCAACAGAGATGGCAGAAAAGAAACTAGACATTCCTGCTTAGGGTTAATGTTATAAAAGCTCCCAGCAAGGAAGCCCAACTTTTTCCTATGGCAGTTTCTATTAAAAAATTTCAAATGCTATATGAAAGTTCTGTGAGCAAAACTCTTTCTGGTTATACAAGTATCCAAACTTAATTAAACCCTCAATTACCTTCCCTAGACCTGAGGTGATGAGATTCTGTGATTTGTAAGTTTTCAAATCTTTCATTCTCCCTTCCCTTTCCACACCCCCATAGGTGCAGACCTGACAATTTTTTCTTCAACCTTCAGGAAGTGATGCTGTTCACAGAGGGAACACGTTGCATCTCTACTGGAAGTGCTGCTATTTCAGTTTATTTCCCACAATATTCCAGGAATGTTAAAGAATACTAGCAATTTACTAAACTTCAAATTCTTCAGAGTTTCTCAATCTGAATCCCTAAAAACTGTGACACACTTGAATTTACCATAAAGAGTATTTGTGCTATAGAAATGTAAGGATTTTAGTCTCTACTCACCAAACAAGTTTTTTTCCCCCAATTTGGTCTCTTCTGTGATCTTTGTCCAGAATTTACAAAAACAAAATAATAGAAAGCATCTTTACCTTAATGATAGATTTTACATTTGCATATCATTTTGGAGCCTGAATGGCCTTGTTCAGTTCAGATTTATGCCCAGTGTTCATCTCTTAACTCTGAGAGAGAAAATTTCTAGAACACCCAGGCTCCAGGATCCTACCATGATGGCATCCACTCAAGATGAACAACAGATGAGACACGTTTTGTGTTCTTAACTGCCCAGCATCCATTGACCCTTCTTCTGGAAAGGGTGACTCAGTGTGTCACCCCCATGCTTTTATCTCAGGATGGGCTTACACTCAGGTCACCTGTGGCAAACCAGCTACAGCACTGTACTAGCCTCACCTTGGAGGTTTATTTAGGGATTGACATGTCAGTCACTCAAACCAGACTAATAATTCTCATTCTGGGTTCATTGTTGGAGAATCCTCCAGAATAGCCTTCACGATGATCATTCTAAAAGGTCACAGCATATCCCTTGGTTATCCTCTGATAACATTCCCTGTAATCAGGATTAAATCCAAAGTCCTTACCATGAGCCAGAAAACTGTCATAATTGAACTCCCACCTATCTTATTTATCCTCTGCCATTTCTTTACATTCGCTTTACTTTGTACCTTAAACAGGCGATCTGGTTTCCATCTCAGGGGCCATGCACTTGCTACTCTGTCTACTTGTGATACTCTTTCCCTAGATCATTCCCTGGCTACCTTTTTCCAAGTATAATATATGTCTTCAGTTAAATCTACCCAAGAAGAATAGGCCTTCCTGCATAACCAAAGACAGTAACACCACATTTACTCTCTTTTGCACTGCCTTATATTATTATTATTATTAATTACAGGGTCTTAAATTATTTTATTTGCCCACCACTTTGCTGTCTCATTCATATCACAAGAAAGCAAGCTTTTGGAGATCAAGGGCATTATTTATCTTGTTCACATGGCACGCACTCTGTGGGCCCTAAATTTTAAGTTCTTAATAATTATTGGTTGACTGACTGAGAAGCCTGGTTTGGTTTTCTGGGTATTTCCAAGCTAGTAGAATATGAGTCAAGAGCTGCTAAAGTTAAACCGTCAGGTGACAAGGCCAGCAGAAGGGTAAGGAGAGCTGAGAAATGGCAAGAGACAGATTCCCAATTGTATAACTGCAGTCAGGTACACTGGTGTGTTGGGTATATAAGGCAATACATTTTTTTAATGCTTAATTCACTTTGAGTTAGGTTTCTGTCCCTTATAAGCAATAGCATCTTGGCAGCAAAATGTGAAAGAATTTATAAGGAGCAAAATACTAAACTCATGTAAGAGCCATGTTCTTACAACACCATTTCCCATAGCTTACACCACACATTTATATATTGCTCAAACCTACACAGACTATATTTTCAGAATTACTAACAAAATCGTTATGAAAAGCAAGTCTACTGGAGCACAAAATACATAACAGGAGCCCGAAGCATCTTGTAGTGTCAGAAAGAAAAAAACGACTCAAAAAACAACCAAGCAACCCAAACCAAACTGATAAAGGTGTTTCAAAAGGGGCAGAGGAACCAACCACAGGAGCTCTCAAAGCCAAAGGAAGAACGATTCAAGCAATGAAATAAAGTAGTATTGTAATGCAGCCCAAAGGGTCAAATAAATACTTACGAGGATATACTGATGTGAATAAATGAATAAATAAGTAAATGAGGGAAGAGAGACAAATCTCCTGTGCAGAGGAGCTGCAAATATTTATGCAGATACTCCACATTTGAGGAGGAAGCACAGTGTGGCTTCTGGTGGTGATTTCCTTCCTGGGAGCACAGTACAAGGTGCAGGCAGAGCAGCCTCATACAGGAGGAACCTGAGCAACACTGCTGCAAGGCGACCGGGCCAACTTTGACAGCGATCAGTCATGTTGACAATATGTGCACTTGACATGATGTAATCAAGATTGCACTGTACTGTGTGGGCCTCCTCCAAAAGCACACACAATCTCGGGCTAATCTGAAAAAAAAATCAAGCAAATGCCAATAGAGAAATATTTTATAAAATACCTAATTAAGTCTCCTCAAAGCAGGCAAGGTCATCAAAACAAGGAAAGCTGTCCCAGTCAAGAGAAGCCTAAAGAGATATGACAATGACATGTCATATGGTACCCTGGACTCTGGAACAGAAAAAAACATTAAGTAAAGCCAAATTAACTAGAACTTAAATAATAACCATTTAACCTTATGGTCCATTAGTTGTAACATGGAAAACAAAATCAAAACAACAAGCTAACTAATGTTCAATATTTATCGAAACAAATGTGTGTATCTGTGCACATATGTATGCGTGCATGCATGTGCAAGTATATGTGTGTGTGTGTATGTGTGTGTATGGCATGTGTTTGTGTCTGCCCTTCTATACATTTTAGTCTTCTTTGCTGAGAGGCCACAAATATGACAGCAGAAGCAATAAGCTCACATAGGGACTAGTTTCTAAATTACATTCTATTCTAAAAAGCAACAGTTCTCCTTGGAGAAAATGTTGATTTCAGGGCTTGAATACAAGATAACCCTGGGATATTCTCCTACACCATAAAATGAGGAAGTACCCAGAGACAATGAGGATATATCAACAGGACACAGGAATGAGTTAAAAGGACACACCCATTGGTGAAACTGGATCAAATATAAATGAAAGTATATATATATATATATATATATATACACATATATGTAGATATGTATATATATATATATACACATACATATATACACATATATGTATATATACATATATATATATTTACATTGAATAAAATAAGAGCAAATGAGTCCATATTAATATAAGTGAATAAACCAGTCTGTTTTTCCTTAGAGCAGGATATTATAAATGCAATAAGATAGAATTTCAAAAAATCATCATTGGATTCTTACATCACTTTGATAAGGCACATATATTTACATAGATCAAAGTAATTCACCACAAGCTACTTACAAAGGAGAATACAGGTATTTTACAGTGAACCAACTTGGGAGACACCACAGTAACCAAGTGGTCAACTACCATATTACCAGTATTGGAAGAAACCAACGTCATACATCTATTGTGGTTATTTGCTAAGCATAAAACATTGCATATCTACCATTCTTGACAAAATAACTTAACCTGAATTTAATTAAAAAAACCATCAGACAAATCAAAGTTAATAAGCATTCTAAAAAGAATTGTTCCATTCTCTTTAAAAAATGCCAGTGTCAAGAAAGGTAAAGAAAGACCAAAGAACTATTACAGGATAAAGCAAACTAAAGGAACATAATAGAAAATGTAGTGGATAATTCCAGATAGGATTCTGAATTGGAGAAGAAAATAGTTATAATAAGTCTCTTAGCAGAAATGATGCAATTTGAACATTGCAAGTGAAATATAAGACAGCATTTTCTTCATACTGAATTTCTGATTTTGATAATTATGCTGAAGTTAGGTAAGAGGAGGAAATCCTTGTTCTGAATTCTGCCAACAATGGAATGAATTTGGAAGTGGATGCTTCTTCAGATCCCCCAATAAGAATCTGGCTTATCTGACACTTTGATTTCAGTCTCATGAGATCCTAAGCAGAGAGGACTCAGCCTGCTCAGACTTCTTACCTGCAGAAATATGAGCTAATAAATAGGTGTTGTTTCAAACCATTAAGTTATTGTAACTTGCTATGCAGCAGTATCAATTAATACCAGTGCACACACACAAACCCCCACACAAATGCACACATACTGTGACATACATAAATAACTTTCTGATGGGTGTAAAATATATAACTAACAAAGTACTGAAATCAAGACACAGCTACAGGTGAAAATCAAGCTGATTGAGATAAATAAAAACAGGGGGATTAAAGCTTGGTTCCTCAAATTGTTTCATATAATGTTCAATGTGAGGTGGAAGTTATGAAATGATAAAAAGAAACTCCCCCAAAGGAATACGTATTTCCTCAATACTCAGCACACAAAACAAGGTCTCTGGTGTATTAAATGTTGTGCTTAAAACCAGAGACTTTCACAGAAGGAGGAAGAGGGAGTGGAAATGAGCATAAAGAGTTTAAATCCAAATGAAAGGCTAATTACGGCTATCAGACAAGTAAAAGACATTTTATTTATAATGCATTTCTCTTCTCAGGGACCAAAGTTTTCATAGCTTTTATTTCATTTATTGTCAAAATGACCTTGTGATCATTCATCCTATTTTTCTTTTTTAGAGAGAGAGGGACAGTAAGAGAGAGAGAGAGAGAGAGAGAAAGAAAATCATCTTTATTTAGTTTTTCATTTGGCTTTCATTGTGCTTAAAGCCTAATTTGTAAAATGTTGGCTCTCTCTTTACCACAGAATGAAATTCAAAGTTCTTTCCAGAGCAAGGAGAGTCCCACCAGTTCACACACTTCGCCTTCTCTTCCTGCCTGTACCCACCTCAACACACAGTTTCGCAGGAAGTGACATGCCTTCTCCATGATGATCTCGATGATGAATGTCTTTCCACCTTTTTGGCAGATAATAACTGCTATAACTCAGATCAGTGCCCTCCTGGAGATTATCATCCTGGTAAATTCTTACGTATCCTTCAATAAGACTCCAGGCAATAGAGACTCCAATTTGAATCAGGTCTCCTGGAGAGTGATGATTCCAAGCAAGGAATGAACTCCTCTTTGCTCCTAGTTTATGATGCTATCCATTCTAGATTAGATTGCTGCTCACAGCAGGAAAGTCATACAAAAGCAGTTAGAAATGTAATCTTAACATGCTTTGAAGATGGGTCTCAAAAATGAATAAATAAGTAAGTAAATGAATCAAGTAAGACAATATTGGGATAAAGACTGTGGATGTAAGTTGAGTTTTGATCATTCAATCTTCCAGCATATTTAGAGTGGATGCGGAAGTGTTGAAAACACTTTCCTGCCTAATGTGATATGCTCTCCAATCCAGTGACTTGCTGTTTTTCAATTCCCCTTTTATAAACAGCCTTATTGAGATATAGCTACCATTCCATACAATTCACACATTTGACTTGTACAATTCAATGATTTTCAGTATATCACAGTTGTTCGACCATACCACAATCAAATTATAAAACATTCTCAATTCCCTTTTCTGCTTATCATTGATTTTACTCTTTACTTTTCATTCATTCACTTCTCTATTCAATCAGTTGACGTATATCTAATCATATAATATAAATTCTGGGGATACCATGATAGTAAGAAATGGTCCTGCTCTCAAAGAGCTTCTTAAATATATGAAGAGGGAGTGCAGGGGACTGGAGTGGTGGCTTGGAGGTTACAGTGCTTGTATGGCATGTTGTGAGTACTTGTGTTTGAACCCCAGCAGCACATATACATCAAAGTGTCACAACGAAAGTCACATGAAAAACAAAATAAAAATTGATTCTGTCTCTCTCTCTCACTCTCTCACTGTCCCTCTCTCTTAAGAAAGAAAAAAAAGAGTGCAAATTTTAAGTTCTATGATGGACTGTCCAGGGTGCTATGACAGGACATAGGTAGGGGTGCCCAACACATTGATGATGGTCAGAAAATTGATTCTGTAAGGAAGAGAGACCTAGGCTAGACAAAGAGTCAGATAGAGATTTTCAGGGGATGATGGGATTGGACTCATGGATGAGGCATTCAAAGGAGAGAGATCCAGGCAGGAAGAATGGCCCCTGCTAACACCCAAGGTGAGATGGAGACACACAGAGGAAAACAATCTAGCCTTTCCTGCCTGTCAGAACCAAGTAACTCATATCTTACATGAATGTTCACAGATGCTTTATTGTATCAAGACTTGATACAAATGCACAGGCACACAATAGAAAAATATCCAGTTGTGTAAAGTAGTGAACTATGGATGTTCACAATGTGGAATGAATGAACAGTGACAAGAAAGAATAGGCAAAGTTCACACACATTTTTAGAAAATGCGAGCTGGGCTGATGCAGTGGCTCAGTGATTACAGTACTTGCCTGGCATGAGCGAGGACATGGGTTCAAACTCTAGCACCACGTACACAACTAAGTGTCAGAGCAAGGAAATCCACATGAAAAACTAAATAAAATCCCCCCCTTAAAAAAAAAAAGAAAATGCTATGTGTTCCATAGTGACAGAAAGCAGATTAGTGGTTGTCTGGGGACGAGAATAGCTGGTGGGGAGGGATTACAAAGTGAAAAGTTTCAGAAGTGACAGAATGTTCACTATCTTGATTGCAGCAATGGCTTTCTGAGTCAAAATTTGTATGTCAAAATTTATCAAATTGCATATTTCAAGCATATAGCTTATCACACGTCAATTGTAACCCAGTAGAGTTTTAAAAACTGTATCCCTGTTTTGATGATGGATCATATGATCTCCCTGTAATTGAAAGACCTGACACCTAGTGATTGCTCAGTTAGTGTTGGGTATGAGTTTGGATGGCAATATTAAAATATTAATAATCTACCAACCAAATCATAAAGGCCAGGAAAGAAACTAAGTCTCTGCAGAGAGACCTGGACAGTGGATCTGGGAGCAGCGAGCTGGGGAGGCTGATCAGCACAGGGCTCACAGCTTGCCATAGAGGGGTGGAAAAACAGAGTAAAAGTCCTAGTTCTGCCATCTACCAGTCCATCTCAAATGTCACCTCTCCAGAAACCTTCCCTGATTCAGAATTATTTGTGTGTTCTTCTGCGTTCCCTTAGCCTTTGCAAACACCTCGATATTAGAATTTGCTTCTTATGGAACACTACACCTTTAAATCAAACAGTAATTTTAAAACAAGCTTTGATTAGTCCACACAGATAATGAAAGAAAGTCAGTCAACAATAAAGTCATGGAAGCAAAAATGACCAAGAAATGTGAAGTGGTAGGCAGTTATAAGAATGATCGAAATCATGGAAAACCATACTACTTTTATTTAACCTTTTTACCCAAAGACTCTGTATTTAAATTCTTATTGATTTATTACAAAAGTAATGCCTACTTATTATAACATGAATTTCTACATATTTCAAAAGTATCCAATGCTTAAAAGTCAAAAGACCTTTTCTTCCTGCATCCCCAGAAAGTAGGGGTGAAAATCAGTGGACGTGAAGATACATACCATTATCTCATTCTTTAACGTGGCAATCATATTCGCAAGGAAGGAGAAATAATCTGGAAAATGGAGGGTTCAAATGCTTAATGAGTAAGAAACAGAATGACTATGTGACTATGTTTCTTGTGATGAATAGCATAGGTAAATGTCACATTGCAGTAATTTTAAATAACAGGTAACGCACTTCTGGCATTAACCACAGTGGAATTAGGAACACTTTGTCTAATCTCTGTCATCTTTTTAAAACTCACTGTCGTCAGTTCAACAAAAATCCTTAAGGTAACTTCATCATTTTCTAAATAGCCATGAAGCTCTTTACTGCTTTGGGATAGAACTTCCTACAAATTTGCAAACTAATCATTACACTTGAAAATTGATTGCTTTCATCTGGGAGATGTTACATATTGATTCATTTTATTGATTTGTACATTGCAATATTCTTAAAAATCATTAGAACTCTGACATCTTAAGGTATAGGATAAATATTGTATAGTGTTCAGCCCAAATTTTCTATTTTTACCAATGATGAATCTGGGTCCTAAAGGGACAACGATTGGACCAAACTCACACAGCGATTAGTGACAACACTTGATCTAGAATCCTAGATTCTTAGCATAGTTCTAGTCCTCTTCTCAACAAGCTGCCTCTCTTATAAGAACAAGTTACCAAATGTGGAATCCAATTTCGGTTTTTTCTCTCACTTGGCCATGTTTGATTGGAAAACTGGTTTGGACACAGCTGGCTGCATATTCAAGTTTTTTTTTTTTTTTGAGAGTACTCTATTTACTGTTGCTACATAACACATTACTTTGTAGTGAAGGAGCATATCCTACCAACCATGTTGCTTTGCTCCTGAAAATGCAGGTCAAGCATTCGGGAAGGGCTGACATGAGTAGTTGGCAGGAGTCCTCCTGCAGTTGCTGCTGAATGGAGGCTTGGGCTGCAGTCCCCTGAAGGCTCTATCAGGCAGGACATCCAAGTAGATGGGTGGCAGTTGGTGCTAAGCATCTATCTCTGTGCTGGAAGCTCTAAACTGGGGTGCTCAAACCCAGCCTTGGCAGCATGGTGGTCTCAGATGCTCTGGCATGTGGCTGGCTTTCCCCAGAGCAAGTGTCCTGAGAAAACCAAGTGGAAGCTCTGAGATTTTTCAAACTTAGTCTCAGAAGTTACACAGCATCACCTCTGCTGCCACTCTGAACTCCACAAGTGAGTTACTAAGCCCAGCTTAGATTTAATAAGAGACGAACTTCCAGCAGACAAAGTTTCAGATAATTTGTACACATTTTAAGACTGTCACATGATCACAGAGGGAGAACTCTTGAGCAAACTAGGGAACATGATATAAACCCAGAAAACTTGGGTCAGTCATCTAATGTATCAAAGAAACCTTGCAAAATTATGTATACCCCTCTCTTTGTTTATTACCTGAAAACCCTATAATAGAAAGAGGTAATTAATGATGATCACCTTCAGTTTTGCCTAATATCCAAGGAAATGAGATTAAAGATAAAGTTCTAAGAAAAAGATGACCTACAAGGAAAATATTAGAATCTTCAAAGTCAGGAGCTTGAGCCGCAAATCAAGAATTCAATATTTGATAAGTGAGTGGCTCTTTTGGCCTCAGGTGGGTTTGCTGGCCTTGCTGCATTTTGAACTGGCCTTGTTTGCCAATCTGGTATGTTGGTGCTGGCTTTGGGATGGGCTTCTTGTTTCTCCTGTCCTTGGCCACAGCAGCAGACAGGAACTGGTTCCCAAATGTGTTTACACCCCAATCCTCCAAACTGGTGAATATGATTACGTTACTTTACGTGACAAATTAAAGTGTGATTAAGTTTAGGATCTTGAGAAGGGGAGATCTTTATATAAAGGAGGCAGAAGAGTCTAAGTCAGAGGAGATATAATGATGGAAAGCAATGATCAGAGTGATGGAAAGAAGGGTCCATAGCCAACGAGTACCAGCCACCTCTGGAAGTAGGAAAAAACATAGGGATGTACTTCCCTAGAGCATCCAGAAGGAATGTAGCTCTGCTGACCCATTTTAGGCTTCTGGCCTTATAAAGTATTGGACAACAGATTTTTCTGGTGATGTCACTCAACTTGTGACCATTTGTTATAGCAGCCATAGGGAAGTAGTAGCCCCTTATCCTGGTCTCACACCAGCCCCTTTGCACAAACACTGAGCTTTCCTGTGTTGCAGGTGCTTAAATTCCACATGGATTATAATATGCTTATGTGAGTAGTTTTCCTTGTGTTTTGAAATCCACAAACCTTTTGATTCAGTCTCTTAGCTAGACGCTTAAAGTCCAGTTCATCATCTGTCAAAACTTCGTAATGCCTAACCCAGTCACCACCTATGATGGTTAATCTTAGTTGTCAACCTAACTGGACTGAGAGACACCTGGAAAAGGGGGAAAACATATAAGCATATGTCCAGAGATGATTGACATGTAGGTCTGAACACCAAGGAAGAAAACCTGCCTTGAATGCGGGCAGCACTGTCCAATAGGCTGGAGATCCAGAAAGACCAAAGCAGTGGAAGAAAGAGGAAGCGCAGGGCTTTTCTTGAGCTGGTGCAGTTTTTGCTGTCTCCCATGGATGTCAGATTGTAGACTCATCTGCCTTTGAACGTGAACTTATATCCACACTCTCCAGGGAGCTGCACAGGCCCTTCAGCTTCACTGGGGTTGCACTATTGGTTGCGCTTACCGTGAACCTCCTCATTCTTAGACTGAGCAGCTACTGGTTTCCCCAGCCATTGTGGAGCTAGCCAACCTCTGATCTATAAGCCAGTCTAACAAATCCATATATATGTACACACACACACATGCAAATGCACACACATGAATTCATAGATGTATTCCCCAGAGGAACAGAACCATATATATTCTTTTCTACAGGTTCTGTTCCTCTGGGCAACCCTAATACACCTGACTTAGCTGATACTCTAGTGAATTACAAGTTTTTTTCCTTCTCTAATTCTTCTCTTTCTCCCCACAACTACTGTCCTATCCTGCTCTTTTCTCTTTTAGTGCTATGTACTTGCTAGTGAACTTCTCAGATGCTGAGCCTAAGAACATCAGGGTTTTATTGAATCTTCAGCATTTCCAAGTACTTCCCCTTGGAGAAAGTTACTTTGCATGCACTTTTACGTATTGCATAGTTTCTGGGACTCAATACTCAGATATTCATATGCAAAAAGTACAATGCCAACTTCCATGGCCAAGGAGCAAGTGTTATTTTTTTTTATTTTAAATTTTTTATTTTTGAACAACTTTACAAGATTTTAACAAAATAATATAAAATGTGTATATATTCTGGATATTGCAGTTATCCCCAGGAGTGCCCCCCGCAATTACCCTCCCTTATCCCTCCCTTCCCCTTCCCATTATAACTCTAAAAAAAGTATTAGATTGTAAAGCATTACATCTTATCTGGATTTAACTCATGTTACTAGACCAACTTTCTCATTGTCCAGGGTCTAGACCCCACCTCCACAGATGAGTGGAGACAATCGAACCTTAGATCTCTGGGTTAAGCTGATTTTGCTCATCATGATCTCTTCCATAGCCATCCATTTACCTTCGAAGGCTGCAATATCATTGTTTCTAATTGTTGTGTAATATTCCATGGTATAAATGTATCACAGTTTTTGGATCCATTCTTCCAGTGAGGGACATCGGGGTTGTTTCCAGAGCCTAGGAGCAAGTGTTATTAAGCATTTATTTTTCATGTACTTAACTTGAAGGATGTCACTTTTTCCCAGTATTTAAAAATGAGAGTTCTATTTCTATAGAACTCCCAATGTTCTTCCACATTTGCATTTTGCTTTATCTTTTACATGAGAAATGAAATACATGACAACTCTTACATCATTAAAAGAGTATGTGGGTAAACTTAACATCTGCATTTAAATACATTCAAAAACAAAAGCTTGGGCAGAACCTGCAAGTAGATGCGGGGAAGATGCCAGTGAGAAGAGAAAGGAAATAGTAGTTTCTTGCCACAGTCCCTGAAGTTGAATTCATGTATGTTTTCATTGTCACATTTGGTTCAGTTTTGAAGTTTGTGTTGATCCAAACTTAGACAGTGGCTTTCTTGACTAATGTGCTGTATCCGTTTTCTGCAATGGTTATATCTTTTATAAATTATTTGATAAAAATGTCATATGAGCTTCATCACAGTCAACAGAAAGGCACTTCCAGGCAATGCCTGTGGTCAGGCCAGACTGACCAAAAAGAAATTTTACATAATGAATTAATTTTCCATAACCAGGAACCAATTCTTGGACTTATGTTTCCAAATACTGGATTTTAACTGTTCCTTGTGACAAACCTGTTATTGGCAAACTTCCTTTCTGGTTTTGGTGAACTTGGCAGCTGAGTTTAAAAGGCCTCCCTGATTGAATGTTCCCAGAACATGGAACAGTAAATCTTTGAGGTGATAGTTATGCTGATCACCCTAATTTGATCATTACAAATTCTTTATAGGTATGAAAATACCTCACAATGTCCCCAAAATATGTATAATTCTTACGTGCCAGTTTAAAAAGCTTTAAAAACTAAAATGGAATTGAAAGAATTGAAAGCACAGCAGACAAATAAAAGGGCCTCCTAAGCCTAGGATTCAGACAAACAGAAGTTGATTCCCCAGGGTCTGATGCTATGATGCAGCTCATCAAATTTGCCTGCCTTTGCGCAGGGTTCCCCTGCCCAGAGACCGGAATGTCAGATTCTGCAAGATCCGTGAATAGCCAAGCCCCACAGTAGGTTTCTCCCCTGGTTCCTGTGTGACCAGACAGGCTGGATAGTACATCTCAACTTCTTTATGCCTCTAAATATGTCAATGGTATTGATTAAGCCCTAACGTAGTGAGAGATTAACAAATCGTGTCGTGTGTCACTACCCTCCCATCCGAAGCAATTGCTCAGGTGAAAAACAATCCCTCTCTCCACTGAATCTGCTCAGCCTGGCGCTCCAGGCAGCCACACGCAATCAATTTGAGTTGATTCATGAGAGGAAGCCCACTGTGCTTGCCACCTCTGGAGCAGAAGCTCTTTCCAAGGACCTGGGATACTCCCTGTCATCTCCCATAGGTCACTTGCACCATTTGGCTGTGGACACAGTTGAGTTCCAGCTCTGTAATGATGACCGAGGCAATGGATTCGGGTCTTTGTGTCTCAGTTAGCTTCCTGTCTCATGAGCAAAGCTACACTTTTCCTCCACAATTGTGTGAGCACCATGGGGCAAGATCTTGGAGGATTAACACGGCGTCGTAATTATTATGGAAATGTATTGCATAGAGTTTTCATGCATCGTGAGAAGCACAGTCCGTGCGGGTGTCCCTGTTACCAGTAAGGCCTAGTGTAGTGCATTTAGCAAGGACATGTGTGCTTGTCTAACTGGGTGAGCAAGCGGATCATCCCTAAGCCTGGGCCTGCTATCAGTGTGTGGTTGCCATGCAGGTCTTGGTGATAAAGTCCCTTAAACCTTAGGGACACTATTGACAAAATATTCTTGTGTTATAGACCTAGTCATTCAATGGTTTTTCTGTTCTATTTTTGCTTAGCTTGTTTGTGGTGTTATAAGAATGTCATCAGGAGAGAGGTTGCAATGAAAGTCAATCTCATTCTTTTTGTTTTAAAGAGAAAGAGGGACAGTGAGAAAGAAAGAGAGAATCCATTTTATTTAGTTTTTCATGTGCCTTTCATTGCTCCAACACTTCATTGTGTACCTGGGGCTGGGGTTCGATTCCACATCCTTGCACATGCCAGGCAAGCGCCATAACCACTGAACCACCACTCCAGCCCCTTTTCTTTTTTTTTTCAATTTTCATGTTATTAATGGTAGAAGACTTCTCAACTATATGTCCACAGTAGTTTAGAATTTAGTTATACTTAATTTCATTCGGCAATATTAATAAAATTTGTTTTATGAAGCCATCAGTGTTATGGTGGCTGATCTAACCCCAGGCAGCTTTTAGTCTAGGTGAAGTGATGAGATTTGTAGAAAGACAATTTTAAAATGTAATACAATACGTAGCACAAATCCATAACATGTAAGGGAAGCAATAAGCGCAATATGAAAAATATATTAAGAAGAGAAAGTGTTCTCAAAACTCTATGGAGATTGGAAAACAAGCATTTTTGTTGATCCTGATGTTGTACATAAACCTGGCATGTGGCCTTATGTAAAGCAGATGTCCACAAAGGTCATTTGAATGAATGAATTGAGGAATGAATATTAAATATAGTTTTGTGCTGCAGTTTCTAACAAAATACTTTGCACATTGTCAGGATTCAGTATTAAATTTCTGCCTAGCATTACCCTCAATTTGCTGCAACAGAATCTCTGCAGTTACCCACATATGGTCAAGAGGACTTTCTTGGGTTTGTTGCTCTCTCGCCCCACATATATAATAAATCCCCAAATACCTTTTGAGCCTCCTACTCACTCTTTAGCTACCGACTCGCTTTTCTCTGTCCACTTCCTACTACCCTGTGGCCATCAGGAACTTCCCTCTTTCTCCCTCTAATCCATTCTTTCATTGCTACCAGAATGTCAAAAGAGCAAATGTGATCAGGACTCTTTTCCCCACTGAAAAGTAAATTCAGGCAAAATTCCCTTGCGTAGCATACAAAACCCTTCTTGATCTGGTTCTTGCTCATGTCCTCTGCACATCCATTGTCCTCATCCTGTTTTTGTTCTTCATCAAGACAGCTTCCTATGTCCCCAGGTGACAGAACTTTCTCCTGTCTTAATACAGATTGCTCTTCTTTCTAGGTTAGACTCCAGATAGGAATTTTTCTCCCATGACTCCTTAACTGGCTACTTGTCTTTGATCTCCCTGTAGTTTTAGTCCCCAGATAAAGTTCAACTATGATGTTATTAATGTGCCCTGTATTCAACTTTATTGTACCAACTATCACTCACCTCTATAGCATATTTCTATCTTTCACCTAAACTCTAGGCTTCTTACAGGTCCCAAATATGTCTTAGATATGGTGTATCCCTGATGTCTAGTTCGTGGTAGGAACTAAATACTCATTTAAGAAATAACAGATGAAGGAATAAACACATATGTGGCAGAGAACAGGAGTAACTAATTAGAGGTAGCTTTGCTGACCTGCCACACCATTCCCAGTAGAAGCGAAACTCCCATTCCCAGGCACATTTAGAACCTGCTTCAAACAGTTGCCAGGATCAGTGCTGGAGAAGATAAAAAGATTTTCAGCCCACCCCTGACTAACACTGCTCTGTCATCCTCCAGATCCATTTACTGAGGTCCATCAGAGCAGTCATACCAGTCACCCCTCCTGGCAGTGTGCTTGAGGAACTATAGGAGAACAGCATGCTGGGTTGCAATTAGAGTTGAAGGAAAGGAAGAGGAGACAGGAGTCAGTGGATCAATCAATAATCAATGCACCCCCTCCCCCACCCTCGGCCACCACTCAGGATGCCAATGCCGCTGCTTAATTGTGGTTGCCACTTTAGCGGTGCGCTTCTGCCATCTAGTGGTCCCCTCACGCTTTCCAAAATGCCTTTGTTGTGCTGAAAACCCAGCAAAGGTAGAACCAATCAGGATGCCAGACAAAATAGTCCCCAAGCCCACTCAAACTCCACCAGGAGAATCGCAGTGTTATTTCAGTCCCTTCGACAGTTGTGACCTTTGAGAAGAGACGTTCTCCACCGATGTTGAATGGGATATGAGGGTGGCGTTTGCATTACTGTGCCAGTCAAACTGAAAATTAGACTTGAAAATTGGCTTTTATTTCACTGGGAAATAGGAAGTGTCTTTAGTTTACCACAGGTTGAATATGTCCTTTCCCCCAACTCCTCCCAGATGATTCTAAATATGTGGCAAACTTTGCACAGAGATCATTTTTACTCAATAGCAAACTACAGAAATTCAAAATTGAAAGATAAAGCACAGAATGTCTCTGCTACTCTCGGTGCAGAAGTGCCAAAATAGTCAAAGATAACAGTGCTGAGATTTAACAAGGAAAACATCTCAGGGTGCAGGATAACAGGGATGATAAGACGGCAGGTTTCAGAGCCCCCAAGGGAGCTACTCCTCTTATTATTATTCTTTTCTCATGGTGGAACTAAGGTAATTCACTAAAATATTAATAGTCTTCATTTGCTCTGGCTTGGTGAACTGGGACAGATCCAGCTGTACAGGAGCACATCAATGTATGGAAGGCTTGGAACTCCTTTGCACATTCTCAGTGCGTGAGAAAACTGGTCCTGGAGTGATTCTGAAGTCAGCAGAGCAATAATCAGCCTATGGCCAAGGGAATAACAATGGACTTCACCACCAGGTTTAGAGAAACAGAATTTCCCAAATGGAAAGGAGATGCATGTGCATATGAATCATACGTAATACGTACCACATTGTGCTATGGGTTTAACATATTGTGTATGTAATATATTGTTTTTTAATGTATATAAATACATATTAAGCTTACATCAGCTCTCAACAAAATCACTAGTACCTAGAGCAAGTGATGAGGGCAAAAATAAAGTGTGAGAAGGTGCCGGGAGTGGTGGTGCACACCTGTAATCCCAGCAGCTCAGGAGGCTGAGGCAGGAGGATCACAAGTTCAAAACCTGCCTCAGCAACTTGGCAAGGCACAGTCTCAAAATATAAAATTAAAAAATTAAACAATGGCTGAAGATGAGTACATACATCATGGCTTCCAATATTGAAATGTGGCCTTCAGCTGAAACTTTCTAACAACCAACATTTACAAACATTTATCATGTCGCAGCCTCCTTTTTCTGTATCCAATGTTGAAACAGGTTTCTTCTGAAATGTGCAAACGGTTAGACCTTGCCTTTTTTTCCCCACTCAAATGGTAAATTTCCCCAAATGAAGGAGTTAAACTGAGTTGAAAAATAGAGAAGTTTCGGGGCCGGGGGGAAAGCTAATCCAAGCATCTGATGTCATATAAGAAAAATCAACTGAGCTGCTCATTTAAAAAGTTTTAATCAACTGCTCTGCTGTGTTTGCCACAGCCTATGGCAGGAAGAACCTCCTTTGGGTGAGCAGCTGCCTGAGGAACAAGATTTACGGTAAGTATATAAAACAAAGATACCCAGATCTGATCCTTGAACACTACTAACGGACTCCATTTTTAAGGAGAGAGGGAGAATGAGAGAAGAGAGAAAGAGAATCAATTTTATTTACTTTTTCACATGGCTTTTGTTGCTCCGACACTTCGTTGTGTATGTGGTGCTGGGGTCTGAACCCACACCTTGCTCGTGCCAGGCAAGCACTGTAACCGCTTAGCCACCACTCTAGTGCCTCAATTACATTTTTTGAAAAACATGGATATATATTGCTGACCAAATTATCTGCTTCATCTTTCTGGACAAAAAGCAATTGTTGGTGATGTTCAGATTTAAAAAGCAATCACACTGATAAAATACCTCTTTGGAGAAAGTTTCAGTTAAGAAAAAAAAAAAAGAAGAAATTAACCATCAAATTGACAGGTAGTGGGGGGAATCTTTAAACAGCCTTAGCCCTAGTGAGCTGTCACCAAGCAGGGAAGACAGAAGGAAATTCCTGTAAGAATATAAAGATTGGGTTAAGGTTTGTAGGTAAATAAGAGAATGAAAATTCTACCCAAATAAATTTCTTTAAAAACAGCCAGACTTTTGGCTCCTCTGTTAATTTTGCAATAGCAAGTAATTAACATATGAGTTAAAATATAGTTTTTATTAAAATGACAGTCTCTACTGACAGGTGTCAGGCATAGTGTCTTTCACAGGGATGGGGTGGGTATACAAAGAATTAGTAGTGCTCTTTTGCTGAAACTGGCTACTCTGTCCTTTCCCGATTCACCCTTAAGTCCTCTGCCAGAGCGTGCCCACCAACCCCAGGTCATAACTCCTGCTGAACAGAGGTCGACCTGCCCAGCCCCATGTAGATTTGAATCTCAGTTCTATTAATTATTAGGTATTTGTCTTTGGGCAAATTCTCTAAGCCATTTTTCTTTATTTTTAAAATAAAGATAATAATACTAGGTTAGAAGATTCAGTTTTTGTAAGTCAGAAGCTATAAAAAAAATCAGCAATTTCATTCTACCCAGAAAGTCACAGCTTTCTTGGACCTGGAAAGCAACAGAGGAAGGAGAGTAGACTGTGACCTAGACCCGAATGTCCACTTGTAACTAGCTGATGGACAAACTATGGAGAAGCCTATGCAGGCAAAATGGTCCCAGTGAGACAGGTCCAAACCAATTTATCCGTCAGGATCATTGTCATCTGTGTCAAAGGGCCATGTAAGTACACAAACATTTCAATTTTTTAGTACCCTGTACTGGAAGGATGAAAATTATTTCAAAGGGTGTACAGAGGCAGGGGGTGATTAGAGAATGCTGAACTTGGAACATTCATGTAAGAGAGTCCTCTGAGATGGACTAGCTCTGTGAACCACTCATTGGTCCAATCTTTTGATTTTCTGCTTGCTCATCAATAAATATGATTGGAATAATATGTGTGCAATTTTGACTCACCCTGACCTATGGTTCATTATTCAGTACTTGTGACATGCCAAGCAGTTTGCAGTAATTATCAGATTAACTCCTTTTGATAACCTTGTGAGGAAGATACTATTGCTAAAATTCCCAATTCGTGAAAAACTAAAACTCAGAAACACTAAGTTCAAGGTTACTCAGAAATTAAAAGATAGAAGTGAGATCTGGTCATTTTAGTTCTAGAACTCGCTTGACTACAGACGCACCACTGCTTTTAATCAGAAGACTCTCATTCTTATCTAGATTTTGTTTCTTGTTTGCTTCACTGAAACTTGATTTCCTCATAGGCCAAAGGAAGACATTAGATTAGAATCAGGTTCTAAATGGTTCTATCTCTAACACCCACCTGATCATTTTTGTTATAAGCTTCCAGGAACATGGTATTCAGAAAGATTGCAAAAGCTAAGTCTTGGGTCAGTGGGACTTCCACCAAGGGCACAGCGTGGAGGTGCTAGTAGCACATACGCCTTCCCTGGGAGCTATAAAGACCTTCTCATTATATTTCATTTTTCTGGTCTTTTGGGAGCTGCCAAGAGGGCGACCTACTGGTTTAGTCAGGCAGGGGCCACCATGTAAGATAGGTTCAGAGAGTTTTCTGCCATGATGGAAATGTACAATAAAGTAGCTACTAGGGGCTTGTGTCATTGAATTCTTGAAAGCTGGCTAAGGAACTCTATTTTTAAATTTTAACTCATGAAAACATAAACTTAGGTAGATCTATGTACCCAATGGCCACCAGAACAAGGGTCAGTGGCTTTGGATGAGTCTCATGGGAATGAAAACTGAAAAGGGATACAGTAGGGAAAACAAAAGTTGTAGAAAGGTAAGGCTTGACCAAAGGGAATGCTGAGGAAGGACCTAGATGTCCAAGCTACTAAATGAAGCCAGGTGTAGAGGTAGGCATGGGTAGCAGAGAAGAGCAAGAGACTGAAAACGTGACTTGCTTACTGTGCAAACCCTGGCCTAGGGTGTTCTCATTAACCCACAGGCAGAGCCCTGAGGCTTTGGTCATTTGAATTCTAAGTGTCTTGTGTGCTTGAAGTAAACTTTGCCTTGGCTTCCCTACCCATTCCAATTACTTCTCAGACTATTCACCAATCCCCACTATTCCTGAATCTTCCTATCATATGTGCCAATTGGCTAGATGAAACGTTTCCAGCTGCTATGTGTTACTACCACGTGCATTACCAGTTCATTTAGTACATACTTCAATAGTTTGGACTCTGCTACCAAAATTCAACCTGAGCTAGCTTAATAAAGATGGGAATTAACAGGAAGGGCAGTTGAGAGTCTTATAAGAAAACAGCGTCTGAGTCGCAGGAATGAACAGCGCTAGGCTTCTGCAGGAAAAAGAATTCAGTAAAAACTTTGCATCTCACATTCTGGGTCATTTAGCTCCCCTCTCTTTCTGTACGAAGGCCACCTCTCCTTTGTCATGTTGTGTAGCAGGAAATGTGCTTGCCAAGGACTTTAGTCAGCAAGGAAAGCAGACTGCATCTCTTTCTGTTTCCAAATTTTAAAATAGCAGGGAAGGAACTCCAACCTGTCCTGATTTAGGTTGGGAGGAGAAAGGAACAGGATTGTATGCAAATGTGGGTGTCTCTGCTGGAAATCACCAAGATGGAATTGGGCAAAGAAAGGACAGTGCCTGGAAGAAAAGAAGTGCTATCTCAGGAAGAAGGGAAAGTGAAGTTCAGAACTGTTTCCATTGAAGAAATAATGAGATGACTGTAATGTAGATGCATTTGTAAAGGCTTTTTAATCTTCTTTATACATGCAAACCAAGCATAACATGAAACTGCCACCTGCAGAACCAGGATGGGTTCTTCCCTGTTCTTAAGAGCCAACGAGAAAATAACTCAGATGCTTTAATTGGAGGTGAAGGAGAGCCTAGCTTTTTAAACAAACTTTGTATTCCTCCATTAATTATATCAGGAAATTGAAGAGACACTTTGGTTTTCATATTTGATTATCTGAATATCTATTGAATAAAAAAAGTATTTTTGCTTCATTAGCAGTAAAATACATAGGGATATGATAGATCATTACAAGTATTATTTCCTCATTTCTGGTCTTAATCACTATATTTAATAAGGAAGGGCCAGGTTCAATAAAAGATGCATCTGGCTTCAGATGATTAATTGATTTTTCTAGAACTCACATGCTAGCAATTCTTTGGAAAATTAGACAAGACACCATGAATCCCAATTCCCTGAGAACACTCCCCAGCCCTCCTCACCAGCTTTGCTTTCACTAATCAGTATCAGTCGACTACCTTGGGGCATTTTTACAAAGGTGCATCCTTTGTCTCTCACGTCCTGAATTAATGCTGCAGGTAATTAGCTTCAGGAGCTGAGGAGGCCCCTTTCATCTGCATGCATGTCAACTAAAAGGCTTCCTTTGCTGCTGGAAATGTGAATTTCTTCCTTTCATTCCTTTGACTCTCCTTGGTGACTCTTTAATTGGGATGTCAAATTATATCCTTCTCCAGGGAGCCAAACTTTTTGAGATTGGTACTGGAAAGACTTTTCTTGAGTTGGGGGCCATTTTTCTTCTTCATGTCGTTTCCAATGCCTCTGGGCAGGAGATGAATTAACTGTGTGCATTAACAACAAGGGCTGAGGCTCTGGCAGGCGGCAAGTGCTCCAGACCCAGATGAAAACATGAAATCGGGAGGAGAAAACACAAGAATGTGTGCCAAGATGGGCAGAGCTGGCTTGAGTGACAGAGGGACGTCTCTTGGAAAGCGGAAATAAGTAAAAAAATAGAATTAAACCCTGTGAATTCTTGTTGGCAGGGAATTTAAGTACTTAAAGATATGTACATGACTTGTTTATTGCTGTATCTCCAGAGACCGCAGCAGGGATAGCAAATACCTGGTGTGTTTGCTATCACTGCTACTTAATCCTTCCTCCGTAGCTGCTATCATACATGACACTTTCCTGCTGTAGACGTGGACTGCTACAAGCAGTAACTACCAATTGATCAGGGTTGGCACTCAAGATGGAATCTATTTATGATCCCTGGTCTAGAACATTGTAAATATTTAAGAAAGATGTGTTGAATGCAGAAGTGAATGAGACAGGTTTCTAGAGATCTGGGGACTTTGTGTCGCTCCCCCACCCTGCATTCGAAATGCATTTTTTTTGTGTGTGCAGATGCTTCAAACAAGTCAGGTCCAATATTTTTCTTTAATTTAGATCCAACATACTACCCTCCAACTCGGCCTAAAGCAGAAATAGATATATTGCCTTAAATCTCTGTTTATCCTAGCATTTAGGCACATCTGGGCTTACCTGGAAGACTGGTGAAGTGGGTTCCAGAACTTCCTCCCGAAGCCTGAAAGGTGAGCACATGGATTTGGATGTAGTCAATGAGACAGACTAGAATGGAGTCAGATCGTGAGTATTGAATTTGACACTGCTAATTTGCCATGTTTACTTTTGAGGGCAAGAGGGCTATAATGGAAGGTCGAGTAAAATCCATGGCAAACTAATTCAATAAAATAGTCAGGCCCCAGGGGTGCTCCTATCAGCATCTTCAGCAGCTGCTTTGGCAGGATGGATGTGGAGAGCAGTTCAGTGCAGCCTTTTGACATCTGCCGTCATTATCCTCAACACTACTCACTTAGCTGCTGCTTTGGGACATCACACAGTGAGCTGGAGTAGGATTGGAAGGCAAATAAATGGCAGATCCCACCCAGCATGGTTTATCACTCATAGGTGAAACACCACCTGGGGACATTCAGAACTGCTTGGGGGAAAGAGTGTGGTAGCGTGTAAGAATCTCAGCAAGCATCTGGGGACAGTTGAGAAATGATATCTATGTTATCATAATTGTGGTTGATTTTACATGAACTGAGAAACAGGTTGCTGGCATTTTAAAGACTGCTGTCTCAAGGACTGCAAGTACAATATACAAATACACTTTGAAAAGGGGATATTATTTCTTTCAGAGCAGCTTGACCATCAAAATGGATTAATTTAATACTTAATGGCATGTAGTATTTGACTTGCTACAAAGCAAGCTCCACAGAATTCAGACTCAGCACTGCAGCAATGTATACAAATTAATAATACGGTACGTACTAACATGGCCAAATAAAAGCTCAAAGCAATGTATGGCTTGTTGGTGCAACAGTTCTATCACACATAGGTCATTTGCTAAGAGGATGGCAAGCTGCTTTAAAGCACATGAATATATTATCCAATTTTCTACATAAAAATGAAAGCTCAGAAATTCAAAATGACAGGAACCAGGTCTGTATGCCTGTAGGAGAATCAAAAGAGTCTAGAAAATTTGATTAACTTAATTTGTCCCACTTCCTTAGGGAGATTTCAGAAATCAAAATTAGTATTTAATGGTCCAGGTAGTAAATTTGAAATGAAAAGATGTTTCTGAACTTCCTGTACTTATTTTTGAAGCATAGTCCTAACCAAAGGATCAGAGCAGACCGATGAACAAACATTACGTTACTGAGTCTCCAGAGTACAAAGGCGTTTCCATCACGTCCAAATTTGCACTCTGGCCAAAATAAGGAAGCAATAAACACATGGACTAGGACATGGAATATCAATGTCCTTGGATCAACCTTAAGCCTTCTTGATTCTTCTGCGGCATAAAATACTGTGAGCCAGGGTGATATAAAGCAGTTTTGAACTTGAACCAGGACACCCAGACTGCTTCTTCTAACAAGGAGTGCTGGGCCCCATCCCCAGAATTTCTGATTTAGTTGACTTAGGTTGGAGACCAAAAAATTTCATTTTTGAAAAATTCCCAGGTTAAGTTCATGCAGCTGCATTGGGGAGCCCAATTTGAAAGCTGCTTGTGAAATGATTGATCACCACTGTCCAAATCAATTATTTCTTGGGGCTTGTTAAATGACGGCTTTCTAAGTCTATAGCTTTGTTTATACTTACTCGTGGGAATTATTTTGTTTGTAGGGTTTTTATTCATGAAAGCTATGTGCTAACTTCTAAAGCACAGAACAAACCAGTAAGGCATGATGACTGCTTAATTTCCCTTTCTTTGATTATTAAATTCCAGAGTAATGATGAGAGCTTAGGCATCTTTCCTGGTGCAGTGTTTTCTCTCCAAAGTCATTGGTTAGTCACTCCTCCCCTTGGGACGCAGGCCAGGTCACATCAGTTGATGTCTCTCTGTGTCTTTCTCCAACCCCTTACCCTATTAGAAAAGCAAATACAAACAAGTGAATCGCCTGATTTCCTTGATTTTTCTTAAGAATCAGCTTCGTGGGCTGGAGCAGTGGCTCAGCATTTATGGCTCTTACCTGGCACGCACAAGGATGCAGGTTCGAACCCCAGCACCACGTACACAACGAAGTGTTGGAGAAATGAAAGCCACATGAAAAACTAAATAAAATTGATTCTCTCTTTCCTTTCTCTCTCTCTCTCACTCTCTCTCTCACACACACACACAGTCCCTCTCCTTTAAAAAAATCAGCTTTGTGCTTTATTAGACCTACTGTATTTTTTCCTGTTGTTACAAATTTATTTTTATCGTTTTGAATTTTCTCCTTCTTTCTGCTTTCTGTTTAGCTGTTTCCCCCCCCCTTGCTATTTTTGTTGGATGTTAAAATTAATTTTCTTTTTTATTGCCTTTGGGATTTAATGCTCTGGATTTTCTTAGTGTTACTTCAGATGTATCCCACACATCTGATCATTCCATTTTGTACCTGTATTTTTTAGAATGTCCTCATTTATGTTTTCTTTCCCCTACAATTTATAATGAAACACCTCAATAAAATCTAAGTAATCTGCATATTTATTTCCTCACCATTCTTTGTGCTGTAGTTTTAAAACATGTCGCATTAATGTTTTAAGACATGTTTAAAGCATTTGCTTTTAATTTTATCCAAACAGAGCTGTCTCAAAGTCTGTTTCTGTAGATTGGTTACCTTTTCTTAGGGAGGGGTCATTAAATTTCATTTGAAAGGGTAATTTTTAGGGAATTTTCAAGCAATTCTGGATTGTGGCATAAGCTTCTAAGGAGTCTGGTGTCTTGTTCTAAAAGACAGTTAGCTTGTCTGGACTAAAACTATAAAGTATCCCCTTCACATAGTGTTCCTTTAATAGTATGTGTAAGATTTATTTTTAGGGAAGTTTTGGAGGTCCTATAGTTGTAAATATTTGTTTCACCCCCTTGAGACTTTTTTTTTTAAAGAAAGAGAAACAGTGAGGGGGAGAGAGAGAGAGAGAACTTTATTTAGTTTATCAAATGGTTTTCATTGCTCCAACACTTAGTTGTATATGTGGTGCTGGAGCTTGAACTCGGGTCCTTGCACATGCCAGGCAAGTGCTATAACCGCTGAGCCACCACTCCAGCCCTCCCTTGACTTTTTGATCATTTGGGAGTTGCAATTGCACCTGGGTTGTTTCTGGTCCTCCCATCTTCCACGTTTGCTTGAATCGTTTACCTCTTTATTTCTGCTTTGTGTTTTAATAGTTTTTCCCTAGGACATATATTCCCCACCTTGTGTTTCTATAATGTCTATTTCTAATTCATTCCCTCTGAGTTTTCTTTCTGGGTTCTATTCATCTCTTTCTGATGTCTATCTCATTTCTGAGACATGTTGAGTTTTGTATCTTCTGTTATTCCCCCCCCTTTTTTTTGCTCATTTTCTTAATTTTTATTCTATTTGAAATATTTGGTGTCAATTTTGATTTTTCTTTTAGAAAAATAATATGGATTTGATTTTATCAACCTTTTATTTTCCATGGAATTTTTTGGTTCATTTTTATCTTAAAATGTATTTTTAATATTTTTTCTTCTTTCTTTCTTTATTTATTGCTTTTTATTTGCTTAAATGAGAATAGGTCAGGGAAGGATTATCAGATTTCTGGTTTACAGCTTGTCATCTGATTCATGGGAAGAAGTAAACAGTATAGCACTTTTACTTTCATAGTCCTCTTCCTCTGGAGGCTAAGCTGGATTCAGCAAAGCTTCCTGCTTCTATCATATTCTCCTCTAGCGATCTATGGGATTTGCTGTTCACATTGCTGTCCTCACCTGTATTTTGCTTTTACAGTTCCCTTCCTCCCCTTCCTCCTCTTTTTCTTCCCATTTGCCCTCCTAGGTCCTCTGAAACTTCCATCTCACAACTTTTCGAACCTTCACTGTCATTTGGCATCAACAGAATTCTCACCTTGACCAATGTGAATTCTGTTCAAAGCAGTTTTTTTTTCAGGATAGGTCTCTATGCTGCTATAAGGGGATCCTTAGGCATGAGCTACAGCAGCACTATTTGAAATCTTTGTGCTTTCTTAGTGGTTCTCTACAGTTATTTCAGGGATTTTATTTTCTTTTGCCTAGTTCTTATTTTTGTCCTGCTCTAATTCTAATATATATATATATATATATATATATATATATATATATATATATATATACATACACATAGCCAGTTGTTCTCAAATTCATTTTTACTCATTATTTGGTTTTCTGCTTCAGGAATAAATTGACAACTTCTGGTTTCAAGGCTCAGAGGATCCTTTCATGATGTTCTTTGTCTTTGTCACTAATGCTGCAGAGCTGCTGGTCCCTAAAGGCACTGATCACTTAGCGTAATTCTTGACAGGTGCTCAGGAAAGGCTGAAACTAGATTCCATCGAATATAAAATTCTCAGGCAAGCCACATGACATGCATGGCACAGGAAAAAGGACTCTAAACATTCAAATGAATGTTTATTTCTCTATGGAAAATTCTACCCATCACTCAGGGGCCTGTGCAAATGTTTCTTCAGAAAGTTCTCATTAATTTCTATGATTCCTATCTACTTAACCATCTAAATTTAATGTTCTCCTTGGCATTCCCATATTATCTCTTGTTATTTACTTGTCTTGGCCCTTATCATAAATCTTTTCATCTTTTATTTTAACTTTTCTACTTATATAACTATTCATGACTAAATTTCAAGCTACTGCATGTCTTGTATATATGTTTTTTTCTTATCCCCAAACCCTATTAGGCACCCAAGTGTTCAATCAAATTCATTATCAAATATTTATGAGTACTTCCTCTGGATCAGGCACTGTTGTAGATACTGAAAATTCAAAAGTAAGTAAAAACACATTAACAGAACTGGAGCAATTACTATCTGCTGCTAAGGTTTCCACTGCAGATGCAAGAAAAAAATATTCTTGAGTACAAATGAGAGAATACAAAAGAAAACAATGCAATATGGAATAAGACGTGGAGAGCCTGACTTTTGCAACTCATAAATAACTTTGTAAACAGCTAAGAGTATATTTATGCCAAAAGCCAAGATTGAATTTAATAAAAGTAAACAAGACAGAAAAAATAAGCCCTGACCTCATGCAACTTGCATTCTGGTAGTATAATAATAGCTAACATTAATGCAGCACTTACTGAGTTCCAGAGGCTGGTGTAAGAGCTTCAGATCTATGCTAATCCTAATAACAACTAGAGTATTAATATAAGAAAAATTATAGCCTTGGTTTAGACTTTACAGAAGCAATGCTCAGACAAGGACTTATGTTCAAGCAGTTTATTTGAATAGCGATCCCAAGAAACATGACAGGGAATAGGGAGGTAAGATAAGGAAGGAAAGAAGATAATTAAAGACGGATTGTCAAGTCAACTGTCTCAATGTGTAACCAAAAATAGTGGCATGGAGGCAGACTAATCATCAAGTATCCTAAATTAGAAGTGAGGAAGATGAAGTATTTATCCCTCAATTATGAGTCTATTGTTGGTTGAGGACCCCTTCTATGGACCTGTGTGGTCTAAGAACACCCCTATGATCAGAAAAAAGAAAAAGAAAAAGCTCTCAGGTAGAGAAGCACAGGTGTTTACTGTAAGCAACCTTTAGCCAATACAGGAAGTACCAAGGAGACAGGTGGAGAAAAAAAGTATATTTTAGCTATTTTCTTCATTTTAGGGGGAGCAAACTGAATCATGTAGAGGTTGAATGACTTACCTTGGAATATATGCCTAGTAATTGGTGAGCAAGAATTTGAATCCTTGAGATTTAGCTCCAGAGTATATACTTCTAAGTGGTTGGGACACTAGGTTCCATTGTAATACAGGATTCAGGAAAGAAAGAAAAGGATGTAAGGAAGAAGGGAGGGAAGAGTCATAGTTCCTCAGGAATATAAATATTTCTGGCTGGCTTCAGCTTCCGGAGAGCAGAATACACATTTGATTTATATTTATATTCCTCCTCATCCCACTTTCAACCAAACCTACAACCCAGCCTGAATATTGACAAAAAAAAATCTGTGTAACACCTTGCAATTAGCAAATCTCAAAATATTTGCCAATGGATAATCATCTCTATCTAGTGTTGAAGGTCATTAACACTAGGATTTTTTAAATTGAAAACTACATTTGTTAATTCACTATTCAGAAGAAACTAGAAGGTTTTTGAGCCCAAATGACTAGCGTGAATCATGTGTTCTCCCTGCTTCATATTACACAGCTACTAACAGGTGTTTAATAAATATTTTTCTATTTATAATATTGCATGACGTGTAACAATTTACAAAAATGTTTACATAATCCTTATTCTACTTATTTCCCCGTAAGTTACTTCTTTAGAATATAGCTCCACTAGTGTGCTCTTAGCTTGTACGTAAGAGGAAATTAACGAGCATGGCCTATAAAAATAAAAATATACTGATTAGATTGTTTTAGCAAATATTCAGCAAATACTCTTTCTCCCTTGGAGAAGCATATATTTTTCTGATTTTCTGATTTAAGATCATGTGATTTGCTTTTCCCAAAGGAGTATGAGCAAAGATGATGATGTATTTATTCCAAATTAAAGCTTAAAAAATATCAGCCAATTTGCTTCAGCCTATTATATTCCTGCAGTGCTATAAGGAAAGAGCATGCCCATGATTCTACACCTTATCCTGGGTCCTGGGAGGAAAGGTGCAAAGAGCTGACATGAACCTGCCCTATAACCTGAAGAAGTGTTGGGCCCGGCTGACCAGCATTCCCGTGAACAACAAAACAAGCAAACAAAAAATAAAAGACATTTATTTGCATACTCATGAATAAGAAGTAAATGCTAGTCATTAGGAGTCGTTGAGATTTGGGAGTTGAATTTTGGGCAGTATTACTGAAACATCCATTAACTGATATTGGTCTGCAGTCTTTGAAGTTCTCACGCATCTTTGATGGCTAACCTCTCTGGGTCCTCCCTCTCATCAGATCTTTCCCACTTGAGCAAAGAACTCATATGGTTTGAAATAAAGGTTTCTTCTATCTCAGTCTACAGGTTCAGGACCATCAGAGGATTCAAAAATATTGGAAATCCATAGCATAATCCGACAGGCAGGTGCTCATGCTTGCAGGGCGGCAGACACATCATTAGCTTCAATAGGAATAAGCTACATTTAAAGTGAGTTTTCACTTATTTACCATATCCTGAATGAAATAAAATTAACTTTCTAATAATTAGTCACAAATTTCTAATGTGTTTATTTTTACCACATGCTTCCCAGTTCTGCTAAACTGGAATCCTTGAATCCATCAACTAATAAATTGTTCCTTGGGTTTCACTTTGGGGACCAATTAAAAGTATCAACATGTTTTCTTCCATTACACTTGGAGTTTTACCTCCAGATGTTGGGATCCGGGCTTCCTAAGGTATGATGCATGATCGTCCAGGGAGAAGGCACTTGAGACAATCAGTGCAGAACAGATTCTGTTGAAAGGTAGTTCAGGCAAGCTTGGTGGTTCCACCCTCCTTGCTGCATTCAGAGGGCACTTGCTTTACTGAACATGTGGTAAATAAAACAGCTGGCACCACAGCAGGAAAGGTGTTGCTCCCAAATCTTCAGGGAGAGCTTCTGGCAGAGAATCCAAGGGCTGGAAATTTATCATTCACACAGACCCTGCTTCTCTTGAGGGTCTCCTTTTACATCTCCTGTTCTGTAAACTTTCCACCAAAGACCGGATAAATGTTTTCCATATGGTATCAATCATGGTGTTATGTACTAATAGGAATCAAGAAAAGCCATTGAATTAATTAGAACGTCACAAAGGAAAGGAAGGAGGACTGCATGAAAAAAGTCAAAGAGGAGACTTCAGAGCTGTCTAATCATCCACAGTCAAGGTCATTCATGAGAAAGGGAGCTTGATTGAACATCAACAGACCTGAGTCCGGGTCAGCAGCATGTTCTTCCAAATCACAGGCTTTGGATTCTGGCAGATGCAGGTTAGAATCTCAGCTCAGTCTCACATTAACTGTATACAGTGGGCAAGTGACTTGGCCTCTCTGAGCTTCAGTTTCTTCACATGCTAGGGAGGAAATGATAAAGTAATGCAAATTATGTGATACCATTTTACAGACGTAGATGTGTAGTACACCCAGCATTTCACCAAATGTCTGGCTACCAATTGGCACTCTAAAAAATTGTTGAATCCATCTGTGTTCAGTTCAATGCCTAGACCCTGCACAAATCCACACCACCTCGGACAGTGTACACTCTTCCGCCCTTGCTTTGCACTCAATCACATGACTTACTTTGACTCTTGAATGTGGATGGAAGTGACATGGACCTTTTCTGATATTTGGTTTTAAAAGACATTCCATATTTCCACTTTGCCTTTGCACCTCCACTATCACTACTGGAAAACCATGCATTGCTGGCATGCTGGACCAAGAAGGAAGATAAAAGCTTATAGAGAGGGGCTGCCCTGGCCAGTCTGCAGAGCCACCAAACCAAATCAAACCAAACCAAATGAAGCAATGCTGTGCTAGAACATCCAAACCCCATCCATCAAGAAGACATCTGATTGATAATAAATAGTGGCTACTTTTAGTCACTGAGTTTTGAGTTACATTAGTATAGGCTACAATATCTTAGGTCGTATCATCTCACATTCTTTTTCTGAGTTATAAATGCATCTTTGCCCAGGATTTTTTTGAATGAATATCTTTTGGAGTGCTGATATTAGAAATTAAGCCCAGAAAATAGGAAGCTTAAATACATTACAGAAACTTACTGTGTACCTGGTTTAAATCTTAATCTCCAAACTCAGGTATGTAATAAAAGTAAAAATGTTGTTATGACTATATATATATATGTATATATATGCATATATATACATATACATATATATTTACACACTTTTTTATTACTTTTATTCTAATTCATTATCTGCTGAGTAGTAGAAAACAAACTCTGTCTATTCAGGCTTTATTCTTCAAGGGATGTATTTAACTTATGTAGGTTTTCTTGATAAGGAAATGCATGGGGTTAGGAGGGAGAATCTGGAAATTGTTGTTCTTGGTTTTTTCATTTCCTCAGTAGCCTGCTGCAGATTAACAATTCCATGTCTTGGTCTATACAGCAAAGAACCAGAGTCTATCTTTTTCTTGGCCAACCCTCTTTTGGAGGTCCATAGAGGAGGCTTTGAGCTGCTCTTCTCTTATATGCAAAAACTGGTCTGAAGTATCCACATCACAATGGGGTAGAGGACAGTAAACCCCATTGGTCCTGGATCTGTCTCAAAGTACCAGGTGGACATTTCTATCAGTCTTTCATTGCTTCTCCAGAATCTCACAAGGAAGGGACATGGAAGCCTTTTGTGTATATTCTCAGGACTTCCAGAGCTGTCATTCCCTCTGCCTCGTGGATTAGGCATAAAGATGGCAGAATGCAATGTCTCCTTCACAAGAGCCCAATAGCTATTAAAAATGTTTTCTCTCTGACTTTTCCCAATGCTTTTTCTGGTGAACTTTTTCAAGTGTCATCTTGGGAGTTTCGTTTTTGTTATCTCCTCTCCATCATCTAACTTTGAAGCTCGAAAGCTGGGGACAACCTTCCTTTTCTGTGTTTTGTGTGTATCATTGTTGCCTTGGAACGCTGAGGATGAGAGCCTTGACTGTGGCCTGAGTGGCTTAATGAGTCAAGGGCAACAGGCAATTCCAAGGGGGGAAAAAGAAAAAAGATATATAAATATTAGTTACCATTTCAAACTATTTTGCTTCACAATTTTATCATGAATGCAAGTCTTAATAGGCTAAGCACTACTTTGGTGTGTATCATGTTGGATTTCTCATATATTCTACTATTAACTAAAGATGTCGAGTTAATAAACTGAAATTTCTATATCAACTTTTGGTCCAAGTTATGTTTTTTTTCTATTTTTTTTTTGCTTGTTTGTTTTGGATTTTTTTCTTTTTAGTGCTCATTCACTGGCTCAGCTGTATTTATTCCTAGATTAACCAGAGGAGTTGCCAGCTGTGATTTACAGATGTGCTCCATTTCCCATTGCCAGAAAAATTCAATTATGCATACTAAGGTCATCTCTATAAAGCATGACCATACTGACATTTTATGGTGAATAGTGACCATCAGAATACTTTGCCTGCAGCAGATTATGTCTGCTTACATTATAATGGCCAAAATAACCATGTGTGAAACCATTATTTTAGTTATATTTACAGCCAAATTGAACCAGGCAGTGATCCAAGCAGAGGGTTGGCAATCAGCCCAATTCAAGCTGAGCTAGGGCAACTTCATGCTGCAAAATTTGAACCCAAATATGAGCCATTACAGTATATTTTCAGAGTTCAAATATAATACCACCCCCCCCCAGAGAAAGTAGATACTGGAATGAATAAACTTTTAAATATTCACCTTGATTTGTGAGTGTGTATCAGGTACAAGATAAAATTAACACTGGACTACTTTTTTGCAACATTCTCTAGAAGGCTATTTCCAAACTATTATGGGGCTCAACACACTGACATTCATGAAATATTTCAGAACAATTATTTTGGGCCATGATTGATGATGAAGGTGAGGATTTACCCTGTTACCTTAAAAAATAGATAAATAGACAAAATTCTACAAATAGCATGAAAATAATGGTTATCAGACATTGGATAAAAGGCACTGAAAAAGAGTGAGGGAAGAGAAACAAATGAGATGAGGGTTATGATTTCTAACTTGCTTCTTGGAGTTTTCAGGTTGATTTACAGGGAGGTAGAATCCAATTAGGGGCCAGCAATCTCCTTGAGGTAAAAATCTGGGCAGCCGGAGATGTGATTGCTTTGCAGAGAGGGCAGGCCTCCACAGTCAGAGACCTCTGGGGATCTGCAGAGTGTTCCTTTAGAGACATCAGCTAAATGCTGCACAGTACATGCATGCGAGGGAACTGCCTGGCACCAATAAAGGCACCAGAAGGAAGGAAGAGCACCTAGAGTTCACACAGAGCGTGGAGGAGTTTGGTTCCCACCTTCTGAAGTTGAGAAATCTTTTAATACCAGAGAACACCAATGCTCCAAAAGGCATTCCTTTGGGCACTGGGGCAGAATTAACCTATGACTAAAGGTTTTTCTGAGCCCACATTAAAATCAAACCTTGAAAAAAATCAATCCATTTCCACCAACTTAATTGTGTCCCAGAACAAAGATCAAGAACATTTAAGTTCAAAAGAATATCTAGTAAACAAGAAAGTAAAATGTACAATGTCTGGCAGTCAATAAAACTGCTAGGCAGCCAAAGAAGCAAAACAATATAGCTGTTATGAGGAGGAAAACGTCAATCCACAAAAAATGTACACTGAAATTAGTGAACGACTTCAAAATACTAGAATCTAATAGATACTCCAAAAGGTAGAATAAAACATGAGAATTTTTAACAGAGAAAGAGCAGGTATAATAAAAACCCAATAATATCAACTCTTAGAGATGAAAATTAAAATGTCTGAAATGGAGACCCTAAGATTAACAGCATGAAAATAAGGCAAGAAATGTGTCAATAAATGCATAGCAGTTGAAACTATCCAAAATTAAAGAGAAAAAGGTGAATGAAAGAATAATAAACCAATGTGAACAATGGACAACTTTAAGATGTCTAATACATATGCAACTGGAATTCCTGAAGTGGTAGTGATAGAAAAATATTCACAAAATGATGTCAATTTTTTTTTCCAAATTTGATAAAAACTATAAACCCCACAGATACAGGATACCCAATGAACCTTAAGTTCAATGAAACTACTTCAAGGCACACAATACAATAATGATTAAAATCAGTGATTAAGAGAAACTGTAAAACCAGAGAGAGCAGACACAGTCAAAATGGGAGCAGGGGCATTGCAATTGTGGACCAACATCTTCAGTGACCTGAAAACAGTTTCAACTTGGAGCTCTATTCCCACGAAAATATCTTTCAAAACTGAAAATTAAATAAAGATTTTATGTAGACATACAAAAGCTAAAAGGATTTATTATCGATAATGCTCAAATATAAGAATTTTTTTCAAAAATCCTTCCAGGAGAAAAAAATGATGCAGGTGGAAATCTGGAGCTACACAAAGATGAACATCACCAGAATATATAAATACACTGATAAAAATAAGACATTCTTATCAATATTAAGATAATTTACTATTGAAATATAAGTAATAATGAATTATAACAATAAAATTCATATTAAAAATAGCACAAAAGACCAAAGAAGGAAGATAAACATGTTTGTAAGTTTTTCATATTGTACAGAAAATGGTACTAAATGACTTGAACATAGATTGTGACAAGATAAAATTATATCTAATAATCTCTATAAGCAATCATTATAAAAGCATTTTATAACATAACTTTTTATAATTTATAATTGCTTATCCAAAGAAGTTGTCTAAAGAGATAAAATGATACTGTAAAACAATTTAGTTGTTCCATAAGAAGTCAGAGAGAAAAAAAGACCACAAAATAGATTAAAAAATAGAAAATTGCAGATGTTATATTTAAATTTGGCCATGTCAATAACCACATTAAATGTGAATCTTATAAGCTTGCCAATTAACAAGCAGAGATTGCCAGATTGGATAAAAATTCAAGACCCAATACTATGCTTTCCACAAGAAATATCTTTAAGTAACATTATGTTAATAGGTTGAAAGAAAAATGAAGTAAAGAGATATACTAATATAAATTTGGTTCAACACTTTAGAATTCATTCAGTATAATTCACCATATTTACAAACTAATTAAGAAAAAATGATAGTTTCAATCTGTTTTAAAAATTTTTTTATATAAAATCCATTCATTCATGATAAGAAGTCTCAGCAACATTGGAACAGAAGGGAACTACCTCATCCTGACAAAGGATATCTATAAAAAACCTCGACTCACATCATATTGGTGACAGAAGTTATAATAAGAATCAAGAACAAGGAAGGATATTTGCTCTAACTACTTCTGTTTAACATAGACCTAGAAGATGTAGCCTATTCAATAAGGCAAGTAAAATATTTGATTCTCAGTTGACATACATGAACACATATGGGAAAACCTAAAGATTTCGCCAAAACATTATTACTACTAATAAATGGGTTTAGCAAGATTGAAGAAAGGAAGGTCAATATTTAAAATATAAATTATGTTTCTATATGCTAGAAGCAAATGATCTAAAGTGAAATTAAAAGACAATGCCATTTACAAAGTCATTAGAAAATATGAAAAAATTGAATGAGCCTAACAAAATATATACAATATGTCACTGAATATCATAAATCATTGTAAGAAGAAAATTAAAAAGGCCTGAATAAGTTAACATACCATGTTAACACATTGAAAAGCTTAATATTACTGTGATCTTAATTTTTTCCAAATAGACTTATGATGTTAATGCATTCTCAATAAAATTTACAGCCTATCTGTGTGTGTATAAACTAGAAAGCTATTTCTAGAATTGAAGTGAAAATTCAAAAGACTTAAATTAGTCAAAATGAAAGAATAAAGTCCAAAATCAGACCCACTTCTATATAGTTAATTAACTTTTGACAAATGTGCTAAAACAATTAGTGGTGAAAGAATAATCAACCAAATGACAATTGGGGAGCCAAATGCATATAAATAAACCCCAACTATTACTTTCCCTCCTTATATAAAAATTCCTTCGCTATATGTCATTGATCTCAACATGAGATAAAATTATAAAACTCCAGAAGAAATCAAAGAAGGAAACTTTCACTACCTTGAGTTTGTCAAAGATTTGTTAAATAAATTGGACTTTATCCAAGTTAAATGTGCTTGCTCATGGTAGTCCATGTTACAAAATGAAAAGATGAATATGGGTGAAGATATATGACAAAATATATTTTCTAAAGGGCTTGCAACAAGAATGTATAAAGGGACTTGTATCTTGATAAGAAGGAAAATAACCTCATCATGTATGAATTCTTACGTGATCATGGGGAACTGTACTTAGGTTCCTGGAGGATGTAGGGAGGTGGGTAGGGAGGGGGGAAGGGAATAGGAAGGACATCAAGGTGACCAGAGGGAGGTAGTATGGGGGAAATCTAACCTGAGGGGAACCTCTGACTTCCATGAGAAGTCCAATTAACTTGGGTCTTAAGTAAAGTGAAACATGGAATCATGGGGAACCCAAAGGGGGGAAACCATGGTCTGGCACCAATATTGGCTTGTTCTGTCATTACACTTTTGTTCTTGATTGTTTGACAATGAACCCCTCCTAGTTGTAAGACCATGTTTATCAAATAAATATTTTTTAAAAATGGACAAAATAATTGAATAGATATTTCACCAAAATAAATATAAAGACATCAAAATAGCCCATAAAAAATTCAGCATCATTACTCATTAAGAAAATAAAAATTAAAGCTGCAATGACATAACATATAAATTCACCTAATAAGGGTCAAATTAAAAGGATTGATCATACCAAAGTTAATGAGGATATTTAGGATACCTAAATTTTCACATACTGCTGATGGGAATGTAAAATGGTTGGGAAAGGTGTGCTGTTTGTTCAAAAGTTGAATATATGTGTGGTCATATGACACAGCCATTCCCTTCTGGATATTTACTCAAGAGAACAAGAACATATACCAGTACAAAAACTTATATGCAGATGTTTGTAATTGGTCACAGCAAAGAATGGAAAAATTCCCAAATATTCATTAATGGATGAATGGATATTCAAATTATGATATATCTGTGTAAACAAGTATCTAGTGTATTAGTCAGTGTTCTCTGTAGAAACAGAACCAATACATATATGAGGATAAGAATTGGTGCATGCCGTTATGAAGACTGAGAAGCCCTGTAATATGCCATCTATAAGCTGGAGGGAGAAAAAGCCAGTGGTGTAATTTAGTCCAAATTTTAAGGCCTGAGAGCTAGGGGCACTGGTGATTTAAGTCCTGTTTGGAACTTTCAGTGTTCAAATGCAGAAGATAAATGCTTCATCTCAAACAGAAAAGATGAATTCACCAATTCACCTTCCTTTGCCTTGGTTTTTTGTTGTTGTTGTTGTTTGTTTGTTTTCTGTTGTTGTTTTTGTCTGTTCAGGTCCCAATAGCCTGAATGATAGTCACACACATTGGCAAACATTTTACACTGTTAAAGTGTTCTTCACACAATCTACAGATTCAAATGCTACTGACTACCAGAGGCACTGTGATAAACAGGAGAGAAATAAGACTTACCTAAGTATCCCTTCGCCCAAAATTAAACATAAAATTAATCATCGTATTTAGCAACAAAAGGAAACAAATGATTGATATATTCAATACCATGGATTAATCTCAATAAAACTGAATGAAAAAATACCAGACCAAAACAGTCCATATTCTATTATTCCACTGATATAATAGTTCTATAAAATGCAAAATAATTTATACTCAGAGAACACAGATCAGTTGTTGCTTGCTTGTGGAAAGACTGTAAACAAAGAAACCCAGTGACTATATTGGAGTAATAATGGATATGCTCATTTTTGTAACTGTGTTGATAGTTTCATAAGCCTATACATATCTCAAAATTATCAACTTGTACAATTTTAATTTGTGAAGTTTTATGTCAAATATATCACAATAAAGTGTTGAAAATGTATTTCATGAAAAAGTAGTTTGTTTTCATAAACTACTGTGACCACCACAACCTATATTGTATTCTGAGTTGAGGTACAGTTAGACTTTAGTCCTATGAAATTAATGAAATGTGTCAGAAGAGATCGCCATCATTTTCTGTTCTGGTCCATAAAAAATCTTCTGAATTATCTACTCTCTCTTAAATCATGTGTTGATTAAATGGTGATTCTTCATAACTCTGAGCATGACAATACCATGAGATGGAAATAGTCTGGCCCCCTCAAAAATTATGTGAAGCAGAATTGCAAAGAGATCCATGTGAGTAGGTCTTTGGACTGTTGTAAGAGTTAAAAATAAATGTTCGTTTGTTAAGGAATTAAGAGTTGCCATATTTTCTATTGTAGTAGATGTCATTATCTTGACTAATAAACTGAAACTGGGATTTTGGTCATACTATGACCCAAAATATGTGGCATTGGCTTAACAGTCAGATGATGGTAGTGAGGAAAAAGATATAATAGACTGCATATCCAGAGAGTTTTGCCTTATTCATTTGGTAAAATTTCTCCTATGATAACACAAAAGGGAGACAATTCTTTAGTTCAGCCTTTAGCAATCTCTCCTTTTATCTTTTTTAATATTTTTTCTATCAAATATCCTTCTGCTTCTAATCAGAACATCTATGATTACCTTCAGGGCACAGCTGGATATTCCAGAAGAATCTTCCCAACTTAAGATTCATGATCATATCTATAAATACTTTTTCTTCCAAATAAGGCAACATTTACAAATTTTAGGCACTGAGACCTGCCATCTTTGGGTGTCATGAGCCCACATACCACACAAAGTTTTAAATTAGATATTTAAAATATTCAAAGAGCTAAAGAAAACCCTACCTAAAGAAGTATAAAAAATGGAATGAATACATAGAAATACAAAAAACAATATTTAAAAGGCAGAAATGGTAAAAAAGACAAAAATAGACATTTTGGTATTAAAAATTAAAGTAAAAAATTTAGCAGAGGAGTTTTAGAAAATTTGATCAGGCAGAAAAGAAAGATGAACAAAGTCTGAGAAAAGAAAAGAAAGTATAAAAGTTTTGACAGCCTGAGCAACTTGCAGGATGACACATGGAATATCAACATACAGAGAATGAAAGAAAGGAGCAAAAAGAACATTTGAAGACATAATTGCTAAAACTCTCTAAAATCCTATGAGAAACATTAATCTACACTTCCAAGAAGCTCCAGGAGATACATTTAAATTTAAGGAGACACATAACTGAACAGATCATAACAAGATTGCAAAGATGAGAAGAAAAAGATAAAATCTCAAAAGCAGCAGGAAGCAACTCATTGTGTATATGGGATTCTCAATAAGATAAACAGCTGATTTGTCAGCAGAAACCATTATGGCTACAAGCAATGGGATAGCATTAAATGTAGGGAAAGACTAAGACTGTTAACATAGAATTCTAAATCCAGCAAAGCTATCCTTCAGACTTAAAGAGAAATTAACAAGACAGAACCAAAAGGGAATGTTTGTTTCTGTTTAAAACTGAGAGAATCTGTCACTGCATGTCTGGCCCTACAAGTAATACAAAAGAGACTCCTTCCAACTGGAATGAAATAATATAAAAATAATAATTCAATTCAAAATACAATGAGCACCAGATAATTATATAAGTAAGTATAAAAATAGAATATTTTTGTTGTTTTTAACTTTTTCTCATATTTGGTTTAAAAGACAGCTATATAAAGCAACAGTTACACGATATAGAAAGATGCAATTGTATTGACAACAGCACAAAAGCAGTAGGAGGAGAGAGCTATAGCAGAGGAAAGTTTCTGTATACTATTGAAAGTAATCTAAATTAGGTTATTTTATTTATTTATTAGTTAAACATAGTCTTAAATATTGGAGGGAAACATTGTTACATATTCATGCATACATGGATATTGACTTAGCGAGACAGAAAGTTAAGGCCAGTCCTAGACCAGGATCTACCTCTCTTCATCCATTCCCTGAACTCATGTCTCCTCTGTAATGCCACCATACTGTAGCTGAAATGAACATACACACGTGTAATAATTGTTGACATTTCTGAGTTTCTCTGCCTGCCTATGTGTAGCTAGGCTTCTAATGGGAGTTGAGTATTCCTGTTCTATTGACAACCCTCCTTATCCCTTCCACCGTCTCTTTCTCCCTCCCTTCTCCCCCCACCTTTATAGGTAAGGTTCCCCCAGCTTATGTGGAATTTCAACTTTGGTGAGTTTATTTCTTAAACTCAGCTAACTATCATCCTTTTGGAAGTTTTATCCTAGCCTCCACGTATGAGAGAAAACTTTGGCCCTTAAATCTCTGAGCTTGGGATATTTCACTCTGCATAATTTCCATTTCCATCCCTTTGGCTGCAAAAGGCATGATATAGTTCTCTCTAATAACCAAATTAGATTATTTTAAATAAAATATTGATTTTAATCCCCAGGGAAACTGCCAAGAAAACAACATAAAATACATAGTGAAAGAAACACTGGAGTTAAATGATATAACAATGGAATTAAGTTAAAAAGTCTGCAACAAGGAAATTAAACAGCAAATATTTATTTGGTCAGGTGTAGTGGCTCATGCCTGTAATCCTAGTAACTAAGGAGACAGAGGCAGGAGGAGCACAAGTTTGAGGCCAGTCTCAGTAATTTAGCGAGATTCTCAGCAACTTAGCAAGGCACTGTTTCAAAATAAATAAATAAATAAAATGAGCTGTGGATGTAGCTCAGTGATAAAGCACAATTGGGTTCAATCCCTAGTACCAAAAAGGAAAAGAAAAAAAGAAAGGAAGGAAGGATGGACGGAAGAAAGGAAGGAAGAAAATACTTGTTTAATATGTCAGAAGGCAGTAATAGAGGAATAAAAAGACACAAGATATGTAGGAAAACTGCAGACATAAATCCTTCCAGATCAGTAACTATATAAGTGTAAGTGGATTAAACCATAATCCTAAAGCACAGATAGGCACATGGATAAAGAAAAATAATTCCATTTGTAGTTGATTCCAAAAAGAACAAACTGCAAAACTTGTTTACTGATAAAAGCTCCAAATTGGACAAACTTTCAAAGAGTTAAGTGAAAAAATTCCAGACACAAAAGGTCAAATTATATTACTCCAGGATGGGAAAATTCAGATAGACAGACAGACAGCAGATCAGTGATGCTAGGGGCTGAGGGAGGCGTGCATGCGGAGTGGTCAGCAGCAGGTGTGGGGTTTCTCGTGGAGGAGAGTGAAGCAGTCTATAGTCAGATAGCTAAACTTGTAGGTTAAATAACTCAGAATACATTAAAATCTACTGCATTATACAATTTAAAAGGGTGACTTTTATATTATGCTAAATATTATCTAATTAAAATGAATCAATTAGTTTTTTAAATAAGTAGCTGATTAAAACCAGATTTTTGAGAACATGCCCTACAGGGCTGCTGGAAAAGCTGACCACTTCTGGATTCCCAAAAGAAAGATTCCAAATAAAAAAGGTGCTAAATATAGATGTTCCACTACGAGTCTCAGCTACACCCAATAACGCTGGCTGGGGTTAAGTCAGTGGAAAGGGTATTACCTCAGCAAATTCCATTTGCTAAGTAGCTGCATGGCAGTTTCCACCAGGATGACAGGGAGAAAAAGAGGAGGGAGACGAGAGAAAGGCAAGTGCATGAAGAAGAAATAAGGCAGTGCTGCGGGTTTTTTTGTGGAAAAAGCTTTGCCTGTGATCCTTAAGATAGACATTTAAGACAGAAACGGTCAATTTTGGGAGGGTGTCCTCCTGAGACGGAATGCACGTCTAGCAGTGTAATTTATCTGTTCCCAGGGTAGAGGGCATCGGTGGAATTGCCCAGAAAGATTCATAACTTCCAGGGGCTGGTGACTTCTATTCATCCTTCCATTGTTTTCATTTTCAAAATGGAATCTTAAATTGCAGCTATACTATACGATTTTCATTATTTTATCATTGTGTGTTCCTAGACATAAGTATATAGATTCTTAAAAATTTGGGAAATGCTACGTTTACAAAGAAAAAATGATTTCTTTATTGGTCTTTGATTTGTAAGTGAACATAATACACTTTCTCAGCAGATAGGCCATACAGAGTATTTTCCAAATTTATGGACCACAGGATCCATGTTTTCACTTAATCTACAGAATGGTTAGAGCATCTCTTCTCTACAGAGAAAGTGGAAATTAGCCAGATCTAAACTTTTAGAAAATGTACACATTAGAAAAAGAAGAAAAGACAATATTGGAGAAAAAAGAAAGAAAAGGAAGAAGAATTATGAAGATTACCAGAAAGTTATCTAGTGGGAAAGAGTTTTGGGAAAAAGCAAATATTACTTAACAATGCCTGAGGTTCACAGAGGTGGAGACCATTGGGAGGTTACTGAGATTCTATAAATGAACAACACAGTCAATAAGGCTGGGGCTATAAACTTCTGTCACTATCCCTGGGAGGGTGAACTCTCTCTAGATAGATGTGAGAAGTTTTCCTCTCATACATACATTCAGCAAGTAATTATTGAGTACCTACCTGTGCGTCAGCTTTAATCCAGAAGCCTGAAAAAGAATTTCCCAGTTCCTACACATCAGGAAGTTGCAGTTCAGTACAGGAAGCTTACAAAAATCAGAAATACGTCTAGAGTGTCCAAGGACCATCGTTACTCTGCCACCATTAAATGTGAGGAGCCCTTGAAGTTACTCCTGCTAGCTTCACTTTTATTCCTTATATAGTGAGCAATCTTCTGCCCCTTCGTGGTCTGTTTTGGAACTTGTTCACAATGAGAAAGGGCTGATTTGACAAATTCCAAGTATCTCCACTAAGTATCTACAGCACTGTGTATTAATTTATTGGTGTCTGTTTTATCTATCAGTCCACTGAGAATTTATTGTTTTGAACCAACTGATTGTTAGTATCAATCAGCTCTTGAAAAATGAACAGAGACCTATATACAAAAAGAAAAATCAAATTCTAGTTAAGATTTAGCTAGAACTTCAATATTCAGCTGATTCTTGCATTGCTTCTATAAGAACAGTAGCAAGTCTTTAACATCTTTGCACCTCAGTTTCCCTGTCTATGGAATGTGGATTATATTAATATTCTGCTCCTTGGCATCGTAAAAAATCTCAGAGTTGCAAGAGATCTTAGAGGCTATTTAATCTACTCCATTTTCATCTATAGCATGCATGCACACGTACGCTGGTGTGTGGAGCATGCACACAAGCACACATGAACACACACAAAAGGGAGAGTTGATAAATTGCAACAAATTACAACATTAATCCTTTTATTGAAAACAGGCAATCATTTCCCATGTCTAATAGAGTAAAGAAATTTGCATTGGTTACGTTCTTTCTAAAACTTGAGATCAACACTGGCCCACTGTCAGTTCGATCCCTTTCTATCTGTCAGATATCCAGGACCACTCCAGTTTCAGAGACAGGTGAAAACGAAGCAAATTGAACATGCGTGGCCAAATCGTGTGGTTGCCAAAGTGCTCAGCACTACGTTACCCTACAGAAGCTACTGGGCAGCTGCTTATATCACTGGAGTAGCTCACAGGTTGCTTTTGATGGTGTCACTAAGGAGGCTCCTCTGGCTGGGGTTTAATTGCCTAAAAGTTTCTGGGAATATATTGAGGTAGAACTGAGGTCAGGAAGGTGGTCAGGAAAGCAGAGAATCCAATGTCTACCTATGAAGAGGCATTTGTTTTCAAGTCAGCATTGCTGGATCGTCCAGCCACTTACCAATAGGATAAAATAAACTAAGGAATCCAGGTAAAAATTAGTCACTAAGTGTCACTTATTGCACCTTGATTTCCAGGGATTATTATGTTCTTGAAATAGGGGTGCCAATGGTCCAAATTCTCAACGTATGCAATTAAAGCAAAGTTATTGTTTCGAACTTAGCCTGGTGAAAATACCATTTGTCATTTGAGATGATTCCCACATGAAATAAGGAGAGTCTGAGACTCCTGTAGGACCAGAGTTCACTAAAGTCACCTTAGAAATCCAAATGGTGGGGCATTGGACAAGCCGAAAGGAGTTTGTCCTCTTTCCTTCTACAATAAAGAAGTGCCAAGTTTTACCTATGTTATCTCTCTGAGTCATCATAGATGCCCTCTGTGACTGGTAACCTTGCTCTGGTCTTATAGACTGAGATCCACATTGTTTCCTGATCCATTCAGACTTATGCAGCTACTAAGTAGCTGAGCTGGGGTTTGAATGTGTTTTGTCTGATTCCAAGTAATCCTGTTTGCTGTACCTCTTCTCTCTCCCCTTTCCAAGAAGACATAGATGTGCCTGTATTCTATAGGAACACATTTAAATAACAACAAACACTCATTTATCTTGCTTTATTTGCAGTTATTAAGAAAACGACTGTTTTAAACAATGAAGACTATTGTTTACTGATCAAAGGTCAGTCACCTGGCTTCTAGACCACACATTTTTACAGTGGAACAAATAAAAAAATACACTACCAACATAATCCACAAGGTAAGAGTGCACTCTCCAAATATTTCTAAATATGACTTGCCTCCACAGGGAGGTAACTTGTCCCAGAAAGCTACTTAGATTATGATGATGAATATTATTGTGTCAAACCAATCTGGAAAATACAACCTATTAAGGACAACTCTGCACTATTGGTTTCCAGACCTTTCCGTTTCAGGATATTTAACAAAGAAAAATCCTATGGTTCTGCTTTCAGGCAAAAATTCAAAAGAAAAAATAAGAAGAAGAAGAAGAAAAAAAAAAAAAAACTCTCAGAAGTAGGCCAAGTAAAGTGGACCACGAGGCAACAGCTCCTCCTACAGCATCTGAGAAGGTAACATTTCAAAGCTTTCTTGATAGACTCACTTTTGGAAAACTAACCTGCTCCCAATTGCCAGTTTTCCTTTCTTGGTCTGCTTCATGCCTCTATCCAGGCTCAAATAGGTTAATTCTCCTTCCTCCAATACCAAGAATCTCCTCCTTTTATCACAAACCCTTTGAGGACTAGGTATAAGCACACTCATGCTCAGTGAAAAGAGGCTTTAGGAAGCCTAACAATTCCCCTCCTGAGAGCAATCTGAATTCTAACAAAAAGGAAAATGTAAACTAGACTGCATATGTGAGAGGCTAGCCCCATATCCCTGGTGAGAAGGCCAGGTGTCCCCAGCAAGAGCCCCACCAAGAAGGTCCTACGAAGAGAAGGGAGGCCTCGTACCCGGACTGATTCTGCGCACATACTCTGAAACCCAACAGAGCAAATATTAAGGGTTTTGTTGGATGCCTCTTGATTTCCGGGTTTAATTTCTAGACTGACCACAAGATGGCAGAACTCTCCAACATTAATTTACTGCAGCCGGCAGAACCGAGGGCACACTGATGCAGGGCAGGCAAAAAACCGGGCAGAAACACCCCGTGGGTCCTTCTCAGTCCCCCTTTTGCCATCTTCCCCCACTGCCCCTTTGGCCAGAAGATATGTTAAATTAATATTTCCTTTAAAGGAAACTTCAGAAATTAGGAAGATACTTGAATCATGAGCTGTTGAGCACTAAATTCCAGTTAGTAGCCAGGCATGGATCTTTTAATACACAGCATCAGAAACCACCACTATTCAAAAAAGAATCACACCGCAAGCCATTTCAAGAAAGTTTCATTCTGTTTCACCATGTCCATGAAAAAGCAATGCTGCTTTTTCTCAAAAAATATTCCATGCTTGTGATGAGTTTTTACTTATATTTTTCTTCCTTTCTTGGGGCTGGAGAGATGGGCTGGTTTCTACTATGGATTTTTAGATGGCCTTGATCACTGATTGAGAACACATACGCAAAGTGCGCGCGCGCGCACACACACACACACACACACACACACGCGCAAACACCTGAGCACAGACGTGGCTACTCTTCCAATCACCGGAGCCACAACCTAAATTACAAACAAGGCTGCCACCTCCCTCTCGACAGCGGGGCCTGAGAAAGGCTTCTGCCTGACACCTGTCTCCTTCTCCGGGCAAGAGCCCCACCTTGATGAAGCCAGCCCTGTTGTCCTTCCCTGGCGCTCGTCCCACCCTCTAGGCACACATTTAGTTAAAGTACCAGGCCATTCCCTAGGACTTCGTCGGTAAATGTCACAGAGAAACGTGTTTGGTGTACGTATTTCAGCACCTCGGGCCGCTCCAGTAGAAACCACACTCCACCCAAGAGGCTTGGAAAAGAAATACTGGAAGGCGTGTATGTCAGAGAGTGATGGAGTTGTTCTAAACAGTACACAGTGTCTATCTTTCAAAACATAGTTAACCAAAGTGATGACATGCGAGAGAAATATGTTTTGTTTTTATATAAAAAAAAAAAATCTCCTTCCCACACCCAAATCTGCATCTGTCCTTCCTCCCTCTCTTAAAGCGCCTCCGCGTCTTTCTCTGCGCCCTGATTCTGGGTTCCAGGACGAAGCATGAGCTCCGCCTACCGACCGCTAGGGAGAAACACAGGCTCTCTCAAGCTCCGCCTGAGGTTTTTCTCCTGGGTTGGGGCCAGGCTTCGTTAACGTTATTTCTTAAAGACCTATAGGCTTGAAACTTCATATATTTGGAGATAGCATTTTGGCTTAACCTGTAAAAAAGTATTTTTATCAATGGATTGATTATGCAAACTCGATGAGTAAGATCATCTTCTATTCCTCTGTGCCAGGGTCTTGTGTTCAAAGACCGTATTGTGAGACCAATCCATCCAGTTCTAGCAAAGTGAGAACAGTTTCCTCCTAATCCTCTCCCTGACAAGACAGTGAGCTTTTTTCCTGTCTTACATCCACTGCAATGGATCCTAAGTGATGGAAGAATGGGTCCCAAGAATAGTCCCTGGAGTCCAAGCAAGTTGTGAGTGGCAGGCTGGTTGTTACTTGGACATTCATTCATCAAATATTTATTCTCCCTGACGCTTTCCTTAGGTTCTCAGTTCTAGAGGGGAAAAAAAAGTTGCCACCCTTAATACTCTCAAGGTCCAGCAGAGGAAACTTGCAAACAGAGTAAGGTGGGGCTGAGAGGGGGGTCGGGAGGGCTCAGGGAGGGAGATGCATCACCACAGTAACAGGTATTTACTCCTGGGGAGGAGCTATTGCTTCTGTCCTTGGAAATCCAATGAGTCTATCATTGTCACCAGCCCACTTTGGCCTTCTCATAAATAAAATTTTCCTCTTGTCATTGCTTGGGTTCAATATTTCATATACAATCAAATAACACCCAGGTGACTGTTTTGCCACCAGCCCTGATTTCTTAAAAGCCAGTAATGATCTGCTCTCATCATGATTGGTTTGAAAGATACACTATCTTCAGAAATCTTAGGTGCGTGGAATTTTTAACCCTTGTAAAATCTATTATCCTCCCGTTTCACTCTTGTGAAAACCACAACATGTTTCCAATTGGAAGGGTGGGGAAGTGTAGCACCACTTGGAACTAAGAAGTCATTTCTTAGGCTTTGTGTTTCAACATGAAATGTTCAAATCTACAGTTATTCAGTAGTGTGGAAACAAGTGTTTTGATATTACAAAAGAAAACTAAAGTTTTATTGAGAAAGCAAAACATTTTATGATGGCAACATTGGAGGACAGATAGTACAACAGATCAGAGAGCAGTGAAGAATTCAGAATATGACACATGAGAGATGCCTGACATGCTTTGGATGTTGGGATTGGGGCTGTGGGCACAGTGTCAGGCACAAATAGCTTCACTGTCTTCTCTCTCTGCTTTTGAGAATGGAACTCAGAAGCTAGGATAGAAATCCCTACATTTACATAGATTTGGATTGGCAGATAATTTGTGGGTAACTTCTGAACTTCAGGACTGTAAAAGTCTTTCAGAACAACTTAATATCCAGAAAGGTAGGGCTGGAGCTGTGGTTCAGCAATAGAGCACTTTTTGGGCATGCATCAGGATGTGGGTTCAAACCCCAGCACCACATATACAACTAAGTGTTGGGAAAAAATCAGATGAATAAATAAATAAAATTAGTTCTCTTTCTCTCTTTTAAAAAAATTCCAGGAAGGTGCCATATGGACACATCTAAGAAGAGCAAGGGCCTAGGGAGAACCTGAGGATGCCCACAGCAGCACTGAGTGAGAAAGAAGGATCCTGGGGACCAGGAAGGACTTAGGACCTCTCAGTGGAGTCTGGGGATGAGCTGAGGAAGACCCCTGTGAAGATGTATATTTAGGGTGCAATGGAGCTGGCTGCCCACACTGCTGCTGAGAGCTGGCTTGGTGCATCTCCTCTCAGCATCACTTTCGTTAACGTTATGTTGGTAACTAAATTGGCCACGGTGGGTGTATTTACACCATGGAAATTGGAAAATGTGACAAATGAGGCAATTCCCTCTTCCAGAAAGCTGATTGTTAAGCATTGACCAGCACATCATTAAATTTATGTATGTATGTATGCAGTGTGTGTGTTCACCAGAGAGTTATTTTGACCAAAAGAGACTAGAGATTGTTTCCTTTCTTAAATATTCTCCCCCACATCTCAACCTCCAAGCACACACACTTGCACACACACCATGCTCATCACCAGAAGAGAGAGTTTCAGAGCAAGAGGAGGCCTGTTCTTTAAAAGAAAAAGTTACAGTTCTTGCACATCTGAGTCAGTGAGAGTAAGTTTCAATCCCACTCTGCTGATAAGGAGAAATAGCACTTTTGGGTCATTATTGGAAATGTCAGCTTCTCCAGTCTCTGCCACCACACGGATGACAGAGCACACACTTTAGATTCAAGTAATTCTGTATTTGACTCTCAGCTCAACCCCTTGCTAAGTGATCCTTTCAACCTCTGGGTTTCCATTTCCTCTTCTGTAAAATAAAGACAAAATCTCCCCACTTGGTAAGGCAATTGGGTAGAGTTGAGAGCTATAAGGTACCTGTCAATATTAGGCTTAATAAACAATGACTGCAAATAAAAGGAAATTAACCCCCTTAATCACACAGTCACTCTCTGCAGGTGGGCTGCAGAGAGCTCCCTGGGAGTGGTGAGGAGAGAATCACGGTTTGCAACAGAGAGGGGCTCACCGCATGCTGTGGGTGATGAGCTGCAACATGGGGTCCCCTGGAGAAGGTAGGAGCGTGAGTCTTTTGCTGCAGAGCTCAGCAGAACAGACAAGACCTGATGTAGACAGTGAGTGTCCCATTTGCTCTCTAAAAACCAGAACCCAAGACCAGGCACCGAGGCTGCCCACCAGAGGAGCTTTCTTAGGACAAAAGCTAAGGGGCTTAGAATAGACCTGCTTGCACACCCGGCTCCAGGAATGCAAAGTATTGATGTGCAAAACAGGACAGCACTAGCCAGCAGGAGGCCACAGCAAGGGCTGACACACAAGAAGTCCCAATCCACTCACAGACCTCCTCCAGGAAAGAAAGGCTGGTGAAGGAATCACCAAGAGGAGAACAAGGGCATGAAAGGCCCTTTTTATTCCCAATTAAGTGTGGCAGGAAAGGATGCCGTGCGTGTGGAAAAGAATGAGGCTGCTGACGGCACGGAGGTGAACGCCGAGCGGGGTTTTAATATTTGCTGTCTGCCGCTGGCAAGAAAGAGGCTGGATAATTGCCCAAATTTCATAACCTTTAATTACCCACATCCCTGAGGACAAATTAAAGAATGTGCCAATAATACCTGAGACCCAGGTTTAGAGGTTCTGGAAGCTGTCAGACACCTGCTCAGTAGAAGTAGAGGAATTTTCCTTGATATTTTCACAACCTGTGGGGCAAGGGAGAAAGAGAGTGGGAGGAAAGGATTTGAGAGCTTTGTTGGGCTTGTCACCCTCTACCTGGCCTGTTCTGCCCATGTCCCTCCTCCCTGTCCCCTGGCCTCCTCCACACTCCTCCACTCCATCCCCAAACACATAAACATCTCAGGCTGTGAAGTGACTGACATAACTTTAAAAAAATATAGTGAGAGCCCTTCAGGGAAAGCAGTCACACTTACAATCTATTTCAGAGGATCAAAGAGAAGAATAGTGGCAATGGCTGGGCCTGCCTACTGTGACATTAGCCCTTTGTTGGAATTCTTTGAAGATGTGACATGGCACTCCTGGGGTTGGCCTCCTTTAGTTCAGGCTTCAAGAGGAGTGGGATAAGGCTTCAATGCTAGAAATGGACGTACTAGACATGAGAAATAGGAGTGAGCAGATAAGATTGAAGCTGGGACTTCTGGCTGAGAAAGGGCTGGTGCTATGGGGGTCAGAGCATGGAGAGGGTGTTCCAGAACCAGGCTGTGGAATGCAGCGCTTGTTGTCTGCCTCAGATTAATAAGTGCAGGCCGAGTGTCAAGTCACATCTGACAGTGGCTCTTTTCTCCTGTGAGGTCCAAGAATGCCTTTGCTGGCATCAGGGGTTAAGAGGTGGAGTTAGGGGAATTGTTCCCCATGCAGAACTTCTCCATCAGCACACACACACACACACACACACACACACACACACACGCTATCACTGCCACTTAGTTGATCCATGCACTCACGCATATTCAGGAATACCTGCCTGGTTTAATTACTATGCTGGGCGTAACAAGGGTTCCAGAAGACACAGGACTCAAGACACATGCAGTCCAATGGGAAAGGCACCCAGGCCCCAACAGCAAAATCCCACAAGAGCTAAATAAAGAAATTTGTGGAAACTAAAATGAGTGGGGAAAAAAGGCGGTCATTTATGCTCCTATGAATTCCTTAAGAAGAAGGAAGATAATCTCACTCTCCAGTTTATCTTCAGCATTGTATGAGACAGGGTTCTCCCGAAAGCAGAATATATAGAGAGAATATACATATATGATACGAGAGAGGGAGGGATAGAGAGATTTGCTATGCTGTTGCTTCATGCAGTTACGGAAGCTGAGAAGCCCCATAACTGGCCATGTGCAAGCTGGAGAAGCAGGAAATAGAGTGGCTTAATTCCAAGGATCAGAAAATTAAGGTACTAACGTAAGTCCAGGTCTGAGCTCAATAGTCAAAGAACCAGTAGCAGCAATGTGTAAGGTCAGGAGAAGGTGTGTGTCCCAACTGAAAAACACTTCCTCTCTCCATTCTTTATGACCCATGCAAGTCCTCAATGGACTGGACGATGTTCACCCACCTTGATGAAGATGAATCTTCTTTGCTTAGTCTACTGATTGGAATGCTAATCTCATCCAGAAACACCCTCACAGATATTCCCAGCAATAATGGGCACCTCTTAGCCCAGAGAAGTCAACACATGAAATTAACCATTACAAGCACCTACTATAATATCAGGCACAAAATAAGTAACCTGCGAGTGTGGTCGGAATTAACTTATTTTTCTGGTGTGTGTGGTGGGGGACGGTGTTGGAGGAGAAGACTCTAGTGAAGTTTCTGGCACAAATATTTGCCCTTTATTGGTGGCACAAGGGGCCACACACAATGGTGGAAAGAGAACAAATGTTTTCATTAGGCACTTTGTTTGAGATCTTTCTCCACAGATGGTTAACCTCTGGGCTAAGCCTCATTTTATTCTGGCTATCAGTCTCCCTGAGAAATGGCAGCAGTAGTGTTTCTCTCACCTCTGTGTGCAGGAGGGCACATTTCCTCTTGGAGTCAAAGGGCTGTGAAATGGGCCTGGAGCGGTGGCTTGGTGGTTACAGTGCTTGCTTGGCATGCGCGAGTACACGAGTTCCAACCCCAGGACTCCGTACACAATGAAGCGTTGGAGCAACAAAATCCACGTGAAAAACTAAATAAAATTGATTGTCTCTTCTGTCTCTCTCTCTCTCTCTCACACTGTCCCTCTCTCTTAAAATAAATTGCAGGGGGCTTTGATCTGGTGTGGGATGCTGGACACCAAAATTGCCTACTCCTACCTAGGCCTTCCCTCCTGCACGAGGCTTAGACTTATGGGAGACTTTAAGAAGGAAGTGGAAAGAAAACCTGTTGTAGGGCCTATTGAAAATCTCCGTCTTCATATCAAGTGGTAGAGAATGGTTCTTGAGATTCTGCTTCAAATCTATAACAGCCAAGGTCAACTGAGAGACTGGCGAGAATCATCTTAGCAAATTTCTAGCACATCCCACCTTAGTTCTTTTTGAGTTCTCTTCAGCAGGATGAGAGGGTATTGTAGGAGGGAAAGTGGAGCAATTTTCTCTTCAGCAAACACATATCTCTTCTTGGTAAACCTCCCTACTGGATGTCTGAGAAGACCACCCCAGCTCACTTTTCTGTTCCATCTTTTTAGTTATAAATAGGGCCAGCACCAGGTAAGGCAACTGAAATATCTGGAGCCAAAGTTGAAGGAGGAACTCTCCTTGAAGGTCATGCATTTTCAGGGGTCCAGGGTGACCCTGGTAGAAAAGGGGAGAAAGGCTGATTTATTAAAGAATGGAATTCACAGAGCCAACAATCAGCCTAAGGCTAACTCTCAAGAACAGTAGGAAGCCACTTTCTCTTGAAAAGGTATGCTCCTGATGTAACCACCTTTAATACCAACTAACCGAGCTCCTGTCTCCATCCTTCTTGCCACCATCCCTAATTCACTGACCACTTGTCACCTAGACTTGCAAGGTCCCAGCAGTACAAAGGTCAGGAGACCACTTTGCTGTGCTCTAGCTTGGAACTGTGAGGAGGGTGCCTCACCTGCACCTCATTCTCATTTAACAGTGAAAATCTACCTCTTTGATTGGCACAGTGACCGTGCTTAGTATGTTTTGTGAAAGACTTGATAAATGCCTACATTCACCTCAGAACACAGCTATCAAGAACTAATGAGGGCTGGAGCGGTGGCTCTGCAGTTATGGCGCTTGCCCAGCATGCGCAAGTACGTGGGTTCAAACCCCAGCACCCATGTGCACAACTGAGTGTCAGAGCAACAAAAGCCATGTGCAAAATCCAATAAAAATTGATTCTCTCTCTCTCTCCCTCTCTCTCTCTCACTGTTCTTCTCTTTGAAAAAAAAAAAAAAGAACATATGAGTATTCTTGCCTTCAATGCAAGCCTTAATCTTGTCTTTCAGATGTCTCCTTGGCTGATGTTCTTGGTGAAAAGAACAATGAATGAATGAATGAATATAGAATATATTTCAGAACACAGACTAGAATACCCTTTAATTAAAAAAAAGCAAAGGAAAGGACATAAAGAAGGGCAACCACAAAAGACTCAGCAAGGATTTACACAGGATATTCTGTAACACGGCTTTATGATCTAAGCCAGAAATTATCTCAACAGCATTTGACTGGCTGAAATTTCTAGACTAATTTGTAAGAAATTGGCTGAAGTTAGAATAGCAAACAAAAACATTATTGCTTTCTTGGGTGGAAAATTTGCTTGGACAGTATTAGAAAAGCAACCCTTTCTATCAACATCTGCAGAAAGTCAATGCTGAAATATTTGATGTTGCTTTTGCCCCAAGCTTGCATCTAGATCAGAGGTTCTTAATGAGGGTTCCAAGAATAGTGTGCTTGGGCCCCGGAACTCTCTGAAAATAGGTGTGAAATATTGAAAGAAAGCATACACGTGCTTGTGTACCTGTGGGAATGTTATAAAGGAGGATCATAGTGTGCTCAGATTCTAAAATTTATGAACTATTGTACCACATTTAAGTTTTTTAAAAATATCTGTTAAATAAATATCATAATTTTATAGTTGAAAAAATATATCTTGGAACCACAAGATCTAGCAACTTGCCAATGCCCACATGAAAGATCATAAACAAAGTCAATTAGCTTCTCAGAAGCTCATGTTTCTTAAGTATTTTAAGTATTTTTAACCATTACCATCCATCAGGTGATGGACAAACAACCCCAAATTAAAGAGGGATATTGATAGTAATTAATAACTTCCCCCTATTGCCCAAAGATGAAAGAGTTATTATACACTTTAATTTGAGGGCCCAAGTGGGCTTTCCTCATAGATGACATATGGCACAGGAAATGTGCATTCTGTGGTATAAATCTTCAAGAACATTCCATCTATCTACTGTTGCCAACACTGACATTTCCCCAAGGGACCTTTGAAATATCACAAAAATTTGACAAGATGGATATCTACACACTTTCTTCTCTCAAAGATAATTTTAAAAGTCTAGATAAAGGAAGTTAAAGGCCAAGTTTAGAATCCACCACCCAAGAATTTCATATCTCACCTTCCAAAATATACTCAGACTAAGAATATGGTCAAGATGCATGTCTTAGTTTGTGCTGCTATAGCATAATACCTGAGATTGAATAATTGATGAAGAATAAAAATTAATTTCTCACAGATCTGGAGGGTAGGTAAATCCAAGATCAAGTAGCCAGCAGGTGTTTGGTGAAGCCCTGTATCTCATAGATGTGACTCCCAAGGTGTCCTTGCCTGGTGGAAGGGACAGAAAGGGAAAGGACTTCATGGCAGAAGAGTGGAAGAGAACCCTTTCACTCCCTCCCAGCTCTTTCCGAGTGATCTAAACCCACCCATAAGGTGTCCTCATGACTTAATCACCCCCTAAAGTCCCTACTTTTTAATACTATTACACTAAGCACCACAGCAAAGTAGGCAATTAAAACAGAACACAGCTACTCCCTGTCTGGACTTTGTATAAAAACAAGAGATAGTAAACTTAAAGAAATTTCACCATGGGATAACGACATTTACTTTTCTTTACAGACAAGTAGTGACAAAACATTGTCAGAATTTGAGTTGTTAAACCCAATGCGTTTAGATTGCAAAATGTATCAAACAGTAAAAGACACAAAGATTATAAGGATAGTAAAAACACAAAACTAATGAGGTTTGCTCTGTAGAGAATGAAATGATTTTTTTTGTACATCCTTCTGCTCATTTTGATATCATTTGAAGGAGAATATACCTAGTTTAGCTACTTGATGTGTGACAAATTAAAAGTTTAAAAATAACACAAAATACTGAAACTTCAGATTTTCTGTGCTTTTGAGAGAGGAGAAATGAAGTAACGGTGATTGGTTGATGAAAACACCTTTCTAGTTGAGAAAGACAATCTCTATGGACAGGCTTTGCATAAGAAGTGGTTCTCAACTGACAGAACAGCGCTAAACTGACTGAAATTCCTGTGGAATGCTAAAAAGTAGAAATAGAAGTGCTCAGAATTCACAGAGATAATTTTATTGAGCTTACATAACAGAGATCGAAGCTTGGGAAAACTTCAGATGGGTGAAATTTTAGGGGAACATGCCATAAGTAAATAAGTTATAGAGGCAGATATCTCCATAAAATTATATAGGGATGCCTATAGATGTTTAACTAAATATTATGCTGCTCGTGCAAAGGTGAAACTCTGTGAGACTTGTGTGAGAACAATAACGAGTGAAAGAACTATTAGGAATTGTGAACCAAATAACTAATGTGGCTCAAGCAGAGTAGATAACATTTTTAGTTTTGACCAACAAGAACTGGAAGACCTCTCTGAACACTCAGGGCATTAGTGGAGATGCTATTATGGTTTGGATCTGGAATGACCACCTCTACCCAAAAACAAGCCTATATGTTGAAAGCATGGTCTCCAAGGCAGCAGGGTTCAGAGCGAGGGCTTTCAGGCAGTGATCAGATTGTGAAGGTTCTCACATCATCATTGGATTAATCCATCTGATGATTAAAAATTTAAATGGACTTACTGAGAGGTGATAGAAAGCATAGGTGGTAGGGCGTCAGTGGAGGAAGTAGCTCACAAGGGTTGTGTCTTGGAAAGTTTCCTCTTCTCCCCAGCCTCTCTTCCTCTTCCTTTTTCTTTCTCTCCTCTCCTTCTCAGCTGCCTTGCCCTTTCACCACTGCATTTCTGCCTTGGAGCCAGGTAATCATGGACTGATTCCTCTAAAGCTATGAACCAAAATAAATCTTTCCTCATTTAAATTGTTTGTGTTAGGTATTTTGGTCACAGTGACAAAAAGGTGATCAACACGTGCTGGAATGGCTACACATTAAGAACAGTACTACAGGAAGTGACACTAGCATGATGGTGGAATTTCTACCATCATTTCCACATAGACACCATTTTGACAAATACTGTGCATGAGAGTATATTTGTGAGAGTACAAGAGTCCAGCAGAGAAATTTCAGCATGTCATTGAAACAAAAAAATCAGTGAATAGATACAGTGAAGTAGGTAAGAATAGCTTTACTTTATCCACATCAACCTTGCCCCAGGGTGACAGAGCTCAGTGCCAGGAGAGATTCGCTCCGTCAGTTTTCTTCCATTATGGAAAGTGAAAGTATAGTAAGTGAGCCTAGAGCTGCCCCAGCCATGAGGACTGCAGGCCAAGAGGCCCACTTCTTTCTTATCCTACCATGAATATTTGTGATTGACATAGCTGAGTGCTTAGGAGAGTCTGGGAGCAGGGAAGAGAGTATTTACTTACCTAGGTAGTAATTTTCCATACTATACAAAGCAAACTGCAGTACAATTCCTATCAAAATTTCAGTGGAATTTTGTTCAGAAATAGAACAGTAATCCTAAATATATATGGGAACCTGAAGACTCCAAAGTAACCTTGAGCAAGAAGGAAAAAGTTGGATTCCAAATTCTATGTATATATCAGAACAGTACAAGATTGACATAAAAATGGGTATATAGACCAATGGAGCAAAACAGCTACAAATAGCCCATGCACATATGATCGATTGATCTTTAACAAAGTTTCCAAGCATAAACCAACAGGGAAGGACTCTCTTCAGTGAATTCTGTCTGGGAAAATTGGATATCTATGTGCCAAAGAAAAATATCGGACTCTTGTCTTACAGCATCCACAAAAATGAACTAAAACATATTAAAGACTAAAGGACAAACCTGAAAACCCCTAGAAGCAGGAGAAAAGTTTCTTAACATTATCCTTACCAATGATTTATTTTGACACTAAAAGCACAGGCAACAAAAACAAAAATAAATAAGTGGTACTGCACCAAACTAAGAAGTGCCCGCACAGCAAAGGAAACAATTAACAGAGTGAAGGGACAATCCTTGTCAAGGGAGAAAATGCTTGACACGGGATTGGTATTCAAAATAAATAAAGACTTTGTGAAACTCAATAGTAGAAAAAATAGGTCAATTAAAAAATGATCCAAAATCCTGAATAGACATTTTCCCAAAAAGATAAAAATCACCAACAGGTTTATGAAAAGTTATGCAATACCAGCAATGGAATGCAAATAAAAACCACAGTGAAATATCACCTTACACCTGGCGCTTGTATTTTTTTAAAAAAATATATTGGTGAGGTTGTAGAAAGCTTGTACACTGTTGGTGGGAATTCAAAATGGTATAGTGATCATGGGGAAAAGTGTTAAGGTTTCTCAAACAATTAAAGAAAACTACCATAAGATCCAGCAGTCTCACTTCCAGGTTTATATTTAAAGAAAACTAAATAAGTATGTTAAAGAGATATCTATATTCCCATGTTCCCTGATGCATTATATGGAAGATATAAATGCATCAATGACAAATGAATGGATTTTTAAAGACACACACACACACACACACACACACACACGATTATTACTCAATCTTTAAAAAAGAACATGGAAGACACTAGGCTAAGTGAAATAAGCCAGATAACAGAGCAAATACTGCCAGGTCTCACTTACATGGTGAATCTAAAACATGTTGAACTCATACGAAAGACAACAGAATGGTGGTTACTATGGGTTGTGGTGGGGAAATGGGGTTATGTTGGTGAAAGTTTGAAATTTTTCAGTTTTAAGGTGAAAAAGTTCTTGAGATACAATGTGCAACAAGGGGACTATGATTTATAATAGTGATTTATATACTTGCAATTTGCTAAGAGAGGACAGCTCAAGTGTTCTTGCCATTAAAAAACAGAACCTAAGGAATGCTTTGACTTTGTGAATCATTTTACAATGCATTCACATGTCAAAATATCACACTGTACACCTTAAATATGCATAAATTTTATTCAACAATAATACCTCAATAAAGCTAAACAACAACAAAGAAAAAGTCCTCCAAAACAGTGTTTCATTAGCCAAAGAGCTTACACATCTTCTGGAAAAGTCCTAGTAAAGCTTAACCAAAAGACCAAGAAGGAAGCAAACCTAAAAGCAAAGTTACTGGTTCCCAGAAAAACAAAACTGTTTTTTCTTTCACAGAGAACATGAAATCTAGGTACTCAACCAGTGACCAATCACAATACTCATTATCCAGTAAAAAAAAAAATTAGTAGGCACACAAAGAGGAAAGGAAATACAATCAGGAAAAAAAAAAGAATCAATAAGAAAAGCTTGAGAAATGTTGAAGATTATAGAATTATTAGATAAGGACTTTATTTTTATTCATTTATTGTTTTTAGAGAGGGAGAGTAAAAGACAGAGAAATAGAGAATCAACTTTATTAAATTTTTCATCTGATTTTTGTTGCTCTGAACTTAGACACATATGTGGTGCTGCAGTTGGAATCCGGGTCCTCATGCATGTCAGGCAATTGCAATACTGCTGACACACCGCTACAACCCCTGGGTAACGACTTTAAAATATGTTCAGTGATATAAAAGGAAACATAAACACATTGAAGAAAATCAAAAGTATAAAAATGAAACTTACAAAGTTATAAAAGGTTGAACTGAAACATCTACTGGATGCACTTAACAGATTAGATATCATAGAAGAAAAGAGTGGCAGACTGAAAGCAGAACAACAGAAATTTTCTAAACAAGCACGGAGATATAGAAAGCAGAGCAAATTTAACCTATACTCACTGAGCTTGGAACAGTATCAAGTGATCTAATATGAGAATTATTGGAATTCAACATTCAATTCTGTGCTAGCAGTCCTTGTTAGTCCAATAAGGCAAAAAAAATAAACAAAAAGCTTACAGATTGGGAAGAAAGACATAAAAATATCTTTATTCACAGACAACAGAAAAATCTCAAAAACTCAACAAAAAACCACAAGAATTACTTGGTGGTGAGGGTTTACATATAGAATAAAACATGATTCTATATATAAAACACCTTATATATTTCCTGACATAACAATGGACACTTGGAACATTAATGCTCTTAGGGGTAAGTTTAGCTAAAGTTAAATGATATCCACACACTTAATAGAACATTGCTAAGAAATTAAACAAGATTTATCTAAGTGAAAAAATATACTGTAATGAAATAGAATATGAAAATACCACATCTATACTAGTTGCAAGTTCAATAGCAACTCAGTAGATTTTCTTGTTAGAAATTAAGAGAATGGCTGTAAAATTGTATTAGATAGACAAAAGAGCATAGAAAAGTCAAAATGATTTTGAAGCAGTTACAAGGAGGACTTGTATTTCCTAATTTTAAACACTATTATAAAGCTACAGTAGTTAAAAGACACATAAATCAATGGAAAAGAATATTGATTTTGGAGAAAATTTCTGAGATGATTTAATAGGAAAAAAATAATATTCTTTTGAGCAAGTAGGGCTAGAGCAACCAAATAACAATGTAGGGAAAAAGTGTGAACCACAGTACTTATCTCAAACCATAGGCCAAATAAAAAACAGCTTGAAATTGATAGAAATTAAATATTAAAAAATCTATACAATTTCTAGAAAAAAAGTTGGCAAAAACCTTTGTAATGTTCAGGTAGGCAAGATTTTCTTGATTACGTTATTGCTTACCATAGAAGAAAGAGCAGTAAATTAAAACTGGATCAAAATTAAAGCCTTTTCTTTGGAAGCCACTTTAGAAAATGTGGAGGTAAGCTGCTGCCATGTGACCAGATATCCTACTCCATGAGAAATGCAACCTCATGTCCACACAAAAGTTTGTGTAGAAGCTGGAAAGGACACATGAATGCAACAAGAGGTTAATCACGCAACAGCAATTAAAAGAATGGAACTGCAAATACCCAGAACATGGATAAATTTCAATACTCGGCTACTACAACACTGTGATTCTGTTCATATGAAACGAAGCTTTAGATACAGAAAAGAGTGCAGTAGCTGCCTCAATCAGAATTGGAGAGAGGATTGGCTACAAAGAGGCACATGGGAAAAATTAAGGGTAATGTAAAGATTTTTTATTTTTATAGTGCTGGAATAACCAAACACATGTCTCAAACCTTATTAAACTATACAAGTAAATTTTAATCATTTTATTTTGTATAAATTGTGCCTTGATGAAATTGATAAAACAAACAGGCAAAGAGAGTTTGTCTATAAACTGAGAGAGAGAGAAAAAAAGCCATGGAAAACCTAGTAGCTAGAGATTCTTACAAATCTGATCAGTGAGGTAATTGCATCAGGACTAAAATAAATATTTATTAACCTGCCTGTGCCTTTGTGTTCTTATTGTAAAATAGGTATCATATAAGTAGCACTTGCCTAGGATGGCTGAGGATGACATTAGTAAATATATGGAGAGCATTCAGAATCGATCCGGGCAGATATTAAGAAATAAAGACTAGCTGTAGTTATCACTGTTACCACTAAGGGTCAGGAACTGCAGCAGGCATGAAGAGGGCTATATTAAGAGGACATTATAGATGTTTCTACTCCTGGGGATCTAAGGTTTCAGAGAAGCAAAGCTGGTGAGTTCTCCTGTCTGCAAGCGCTGCTCCCATACACCTGTGGGCAAAGTCCCCCCCACCCCCCATATTTGTTACATGGATGTTTATTTGCTTCCTTTGTCTTGTGAAATAAATGACTGGGGACGGCAAATTGTGGATGATGCCTAATGTTGTTATGTAATTTGCGCTACAATCTGCATTTGCATTTCCTGAGAGATAATTCACACATACTGAAACAAAAAGAATTTATATTTCTTGAAAACCTGGTTTGAAATTTTACTTGCTCATTTTGATGTTGAACTTAAAGGAAAGCAAGGGAACGTGCCGCAAAAGAGGTAACAGAATTATGATCAGGTATTACCAGCTCATCACCCCAGCCTCAGGGTCATGATAAGAAGGTGAGAAAGCTGATTTTGAAGAAGTCACCTGGATGTGCCCATGAGTCATGGAGTGAGGGTAAGCATTTTTTTTGGCCAACTTCTAAGGCCAAGGTGCCATGTGGCATTAGTTTCTGTGGCAGCTCTAAAAAATTGTCACAAACAGGGTGTCAGAACATTATAGAAATGTATTCTTTCACAGTTCTGGAGGCCAGAAATCCTAACTCAAGGTGTCAGGGGGCCATGCTCACTCTGGAGGCTCCAGGAAGAGAATGTGTTCTGTGTTTCTCTCCTAGCTGCTGGTGGCTGCTGACATATGGATCTCCGTAGTCTACAGGCCCCACACGGTTCTCTGCCTTCATCGTCACGTCACCACGGTCTCTTCTCACTTTATCTAGTCTCTTTTGTAACGTCATTGTAATCCAATGACGTTAGTCATTGGATTGACAGCCTACTCGTGTAATCTGGGATGGTTTGTCTGAAGATCCTTAATTATACTTGCAAAGTCCTTTTTTTTCCAAATAAGGTTTCATTTGCAGTTTCTAGGGACTTGGAGGTGGTCTTAATAACTTTTAGATTTCGGAAGTAATCCCACCTTCCACAGAGGACAGAAAAGTGATTTAGAGATTTTGAATATTATTTATCATTTTCAAAATGAAGGAATTAAAAAATAGGGAAATAATTTAAATTTAAGCTTCATAAGGGCCCAAATTATGTGTGTTATTCATTCTTATTCCTCAGCACTTATAAAAGTGCTTGGCATTTAAGAGATTTTTGATAGATAATTTTAATTCCATGAATGAATAAAAATTTTAGGTACTGGTCTTTGTATCTTGGTGTTATGAAAGAATGAAATCTGGCTGACTTAATCGTTGAAAGTTTGGTAAGATTCCCAAGTGTTTTCATCAGCTTTTTGAGTTTTGTGACCAAAAGGCCTGATAAGAACAACTCAATGGAGCAAAAGTACATTTTGGCTGTTGGTTTAAGAGGATCAGTCCATGTTTGGCTGACTATATATCTCTGGACCCAAGATGAGGCTGAACATCATGGCAGAAGGGCATGGCACAGGAAAGCAGCTCAGAATATGGCAACAGGAAAAGAGAAAGAGCTCCATTCACCAGAGACAAAATATAAACCCCAAAAGTATGCTCCCAATGGCCTATCTCCTCCAGCAATGCCGTATCTGCTCATTATCACCCAGTAAATTCTATCCCAATGGATTAATCCACCCATTGGGTTACACCTTTCATAATCTAATCATGTCACCTCTGAAAATTCTTGCATTGTCTTGCATATCTAAATCATAACACCGAGCAAAAAGGCTACCACCAGAAAACTTCATGCTGAGTTCTGGAGGTTTGGACTGGCAGGTTTTGTGGGCTGGTCTGGGTTTAGTGAGAGAACACAGCTGCAGAGACCAGGGACAGGCTAGGCTTCATTTCTGTGTTGTGGGGGAATGAGTTTCCTTCTTCCAGCTATCATAAAAATGATTCCTTCTCATGGTTGTTGGGCAGATCTTTTACCATGAAACAACAGCTGAGAATGACAGATTGTGTCCTTTTTGAGACTTTCAACTATAGGAGACCATAAATTTCATAAAGCAAAATAATAACAAAAACTCACTTTTAGTTCATGTGTTTTCTTGTAGAAAGGGGACAGGGACTTTTAGGAGCATCCATTTTTCAAGTTCTCATCTGTTGTTTTCCTCCAGACATTCTGATTAGCAGATTTTCAGCCCGAAGTTATAAGCTACAGGGAAGCCCAGTGATTAGGACAAACAGATAAGAGTCAAGAAATTCTCTGAGTGACATTCTCTATGGCTTTCCAAGAGACACTTGACCACTCTGTGTCTCAATTATTGGCAAATTGGGGACATCGGTAACAACACTTGCTTACCCTACAGGGATGCTGTAAGAGCCAATTAGCCATGGGCAATGTCACTGGAGACTGAGGGATGAGCGCCATTATGTACTTACAAAGCATTATTACTGTAGTGTGAATGGGGAACGGAAAGTGAGGCTTAGCAAGGAAATTCATGGGTCTATCTTGCAGCAGCTTCCTGATAAATTGCCAATAAAGCCTTTCTAATTTATTTCACTCTGGCAGCATGGTGACTTGTATCTAACAGTCTCTGCCAATGACAGAGAGGATGAGCAGGGAAGCCAAGTCAGGTACAAAACACTGACAGTCTGAAAACAGCACAGAAGAGGTTGCTTCTGAAGCTGAGTTTTAGCTACCTTTTTAAATCATGTCTTGAATGTGGATTGAGGAAGTGACATGGGGAGAGTTGGATGTGAAGTTGGAGAGGAAAGGATAAATTTCGAAGACGCATTTCACCCGAAATCCAAAAAGGCAAGATCCTAAGCTATGACCTTGAGGATTTAAACTGGTGTTCATCAGTTTGATTTGAGACCCCTAGTGAGCAATGGGATTTCCAAAACTGGATGGATGGCTCTGTATGTGCACTTCAGTAATATGTGAAGTCTGATCAGACCGTATAGAAAAGACTGCTATAAGAACTGAAATTTTAAAATGTAAGCATTTATGGAGCTGAGAGTTTGGTGGTTTGCAGTAATAGCTTGGAAAAATTAAAGATTGTATTCAAATCCAAGCCAATCTGTGAAGCCCCACCTGGGAGGTTTGGCACAGGGCCAGCTCTGAGGTGCTTATTTCTTGCTTCTCGTGGTGAACAAAACCGGGGAGAGGGGGAATCAACTTGCATAACAAAATAAGAAAGGATCTTTAAATAATGAAAGAACCTAGCCTACTGAGACAAAAAAACATCTGCTTAACAAAAAAATCTAATTCTGTTTGTTGACCAAGAAGGAGAATTGAGGATTTAAGCAAAACTCTGTAATCCTGGAATAATTTAGAGTAATAAAATCTGCTGAAGATAACTGGAGACAGAGCGATCATTTGGGCATGGGTGTACAGGGATTTGGGAGTGGCAGGTGGTCTTTCTGTCATCGCTATCACTATTGATCTCCTATTTTGTGCTGGACACTGTGCTAAACTGTTTAAATATATTATCATTTTTTTAAAGAAAGAGGGTGTAGTGAGAGAGAAAGAGAGAAGGCATTTTTATCAAGTTTTTCATGTAACTTTCATTTCTTGGATACCTTGTGGCGTACGTGGTGCTGGGGTTTGAACTCGGGTACTTGCACATGCCAGGCAAGCGCCGCAACCACTGAGCCACCGCTCCAGCCCTTACTATCATCTTTAATTGTTGCAACAGCCCTACACCTTAAAGGCTAAAATTATTCCCATTTTAAACCTGAGAAATCTGAGGCTCAGGGAGGTTACAAAACTTTCCCCTAACCACATAGTTACCAAGTGGTGAACCTGGGACTGAAATCCTGAGATTCAGACTCCAAAGCCCTTGTTTGATTAGCATTTTTGTTCCCTCTCCTGAAACATCTAGACACCAAAGTAACTTTTGAAGTAAACAGAATTTAAATTTCTACCTAGATGTACATCTCAGATTAAGAAGGATAAGTGTTCCACAAATGCTTCTGAGAACGTGATATGGGAGGTTGAAAAGATGAGGAAAACTCTGTTGGGCTTAGAAAACATGGATGAAATCAAACACCGGAGAGGAGAGACAGCACAGGTGTGCGCCCCTAACTTATTTATTCTTTCTTTTATTTATAGATTTTGTTATTAATTGGTTTCAGTATGTAAAACATACATGCTGCACAGACCTAAATCTTTGTAGGTCTGTGCAGCATGTATGTTTCACCTATCTTACAAGTGGGCAAATTCAAGCGGAGAGACGTAAGCTGAACTAGCTGTGGCTGTAACTAGGATGGATCCTACGTTGCAAGATCCCTGCGTTGGAAGCCTGAACACTAAAGTCCTTCGTGCAACATCGCAGTGCCTCAAGGAGGAAGTGTCAATCAAGGTAGGACTGCAGAACTTCCATGGTTCCCATAGCAGAGTGGAAAGGATATTATCAAAAGAAGAAATGGTACAATTCCGGGTATAGAAGTGGGAAAAAATGTAGTGATTTTTCAGAGTCTAATCTACAAGAATATATAGGGTCAGAAGAAGCTGGGAAGGATTTACTGCCAGAGTCGTGAATTTTCTCTGGTTGGAGAAGTGCGAGCTTTCTTTCTGAAGACAGCTCCTGAAGGTGTTTTAGCTGAACAGGTGCCCGGCGGGGCAGTAACATCGGCGCATGTGCTGTGCGAATGCAAAGCCGGCAGCTGAAAAGCTGCGGCTGGTTTCCTCTTCTGGATCCATCCCTGGAGGTGTCACAAAAGCAAAAGGAAGATTGAAGAATCTCTTAAAACAGAAAAATAGCAACACCAGGTCCAAAGGAAAACATGGGACAGATTTTTATGCGTGTTGGGAGTGGCTTAGGGTGGAGTAATGAACCCAGACAAGCACGTGCGGCCCGGGAAGCAGTTTCCATGCAGTTTTCTCTCCCTAATATTCCCTTTGGAAGATACTTAAACGACAGGCAGAATGAGAGCAATCCTCCCAGCCCGTGAGGTGAGGGCAGGGAAACTTGGGTGATGCTAAAACTCCTGGAATGGATGCAGCCATCCACAGGTACAATGGGTGATGAAGCCTTCCAGAGCCCCTCCTCCCTAAGCCTATTCTCTGCACAATAACTGTGCAGCAATCATAGCGAAGTTTAAAAATTCTTTTTTGTTCTTTTTTCTTTTGTTTTGCAAGGAATGCTTTACCACTAAGCTACATCCCCAGCTCTTTTTTATTTTATTTTTTTGAGACAGGGTCTCCCTTAGTTCCTGAGGCTTGTCTTGAACCTGTGATCCTCCTGCCTCAGCCTCCCAAGTCACTGGTATTACAGGTGGCCGCCACACCCATCTCTAAGGTTAAGAATTTCTTGATCAAGAGCAGAGCCAAGGTACATGTAAATAATCATTCCAGAGACTTTCTGCTCCTAAATGCTCTTACACACACACACACACACACACACACACACACACACACACTATTTACTTATTTACTATTTTACTATTAGGGAGCACATGCTATCTTTAGAGGTTTTGCCTTTCCTTCCAGGACCACAATATCAGTAGGGAAATAAAATCCTCAGGGAAATATGATTTTATAGAGAAAAAGATATTTTCAGAGTATAATTGCTATGAATGAAAGACAACTGATGGATACATCTATATCAAGTATAAATAAAATTAATGTTGCAAGAAGAATAGGAACCTAAAATAAAAATGTTAGATTTTCCAAAGACATAAAAAGAATATTAGATTCATAAAAGTCTAAGAAATCATAAAGAAGAACCAACTGCAGATATTGAAAAAGAAAATTACATAGTTGAAATTAGGAACTAGACTGAATAGCAGATAAATACAGCTTGAAAATCACCTTGCAAAACAATTATTTTTCAGAATAAGAGAGAGAAAATTTAAAATTAAGAGATAGAATTTCAAGTTGCAATGTCCTTATAATTGAAGTTACAGAAGGAGAGAAACGGAAAAGAAAAAAATAAGACTGATCAACAATACCAATATTTCTTTAGATCAATCAGATGGACACTAAACTTATAAAGCACAACACAAAATGCATGAAATAAAGTTTTACTGCTTTAAAAGACCAGCATTCAGTTTGGAGATTTATGTCTAGTGTCTATTCAAGATTTCTTTGAATATTTTAGGTCCTTTACATTATATATAAATTTCAAGATCAGTGTGTGTCAATTTCTAACAAAATACCTCCTGAGATCTTAAATTTCGTTGGTGGAACAGGTCTTTTTAGGGAACATTATCAGCTTTAAAATACTGCATCTTCCAGTCCAATAATATAGGATATTTATCCACTAACTGATGTTTTTATTTACCATTTCACTCGGCTATGTTTTGCCACTTTAAAAATAGAGATCTATAGCATTCAGCATTTAAAAAGAAGGATATTTGACATGTGCTACAAAATGGATGAACCTTACGGCCACTACGCCACATCAAATAAGTCAGTCATAAAAGGAAAAATCAATGAGCAGAACTAACAGCAAGATCATTCGCTGTTCAACCCAAGAACTTCTTAATAGGTGCACTTGACTATGGTAGGAAAGCTCTCTTGGAAATCAGAGTCTTCATCTTTGCTGGAAGATTCTGGTGGAGATGATAAAGTAGCTCATATGAAATATTTTTCATTCTAGAAAAGGAAGAGAAATTATGACACATGCTGTAAATTGGATGATACTTGAGGACATTACGTATGTGAAATAAGCCAATCACATAAGAACAAGTATCGTATGTTTCAGTTTCAAAGAGGTACCGAGAAAGGCCGAATTTACAGAGACAGAAAATCAGTACCTGCTAGGGGCTGGAGGAGGGTAATGGGGAGTTATATTGTTCAATGGCTACAGAGTTTGAGAGGAAGAAAAATTTCTAAGGATAAATATTGGTGATGGTTGCACAATGTGAAGGCCCTTAATGTCAATGAGTTGGATATTTAAAAATAACAAAAATAAAAAAATAGAAATCTCCATTTTTTAAAAGCAAACTTTCCCCTAGCATATGTTTTATGTACTATTTTGAAAGGGCTTTTTAAAATTTCATTTTAATTGTTTGTTCCTAGTATGCAAAAAACAGTTCTTCATTTAATATTGAACACAGTGACCTTGATATATTTACTTATTAGCTATAATACTAGTTATTTTTGAAATTATCTAGAATTCTATAAATGCCACCAAACTGTATTCTTTGAAATAGGTAATTTTATGTTATATAAATTTTACTTTGATAAAATTTTGTAATGTGGATTTCTAATTTATAGCTCAATAAAGGAAAGATAAGAGATATTAGAAAATATTTTAATTATTTCTAATTTAATTGATAATAAAAATGAAACGTTGAATTTTTTTTAAAAGAAAGCGGGGACAGTGAGAGAGAGAGAGAAAGAGAGAAGCAATTTTTATTTAGTATTTCATGTGGCTCCCGTTGCTCCAAGACTTAGTTGTGTATGTGGTGCTGGGGTTTGAACTCATATACTGGCGCCATAACCGTTGAGCCACTGCTCCAGCCCAACATGCTGAATTTTTGAGTTGCTAAGAAATAAATGTTTAGTCTCAAATGCTTATATTGGAAAGTAAATGTCTAAAATACATTACTGTAAAAACAAGAGAACGAGAAGCAATAAACAAAGAAGGAAAACTTTCTTAAAAAAACAACTGGGATATTTTAAGGAAGTAGAATGCAAACAAATAAGAAGAAAAATTAATAAAGTGAAAAGATAATTCCTTGGAAAGATTAGAAATAATAAACCCCTAGATACATTAGTAGAGAGAAAAGAGACCATAAGTGCTGATATTAATAATGAAAGAGGAATTATCATTGGAAATTTTACATGTATTAAATTTATACTAAGAAAGCATTGGGTCACAATTTAGTTGAATTAAGCACATTCTTTGAAAATCCAATTTACCAAACTAACACAAGCTAAAACAGAAAATATCAATAATATGAAAAATTTTGACTCACTTGGTTCTTTATTGAGAGCTATCAAATATTTTAGGCAATATTGTCTCCAAAAGTGCGCAATTTGTTTCAGGAAATAGAAAGGACAAAACACTTTCAAACTTCTTTTCAGACCTTCAAAACCCTAACAAACCTGGCAAAGAAATTACAGAATAAAAACAAACACATAAATACAACTGTGGATCAATATCTCTCTTGAAAATGGATGCAAAAATCCTTGGCAAACTGTCTGCAAGTCAAATCCAGTGCTACATTAAGAGGATTTCATGTGATAGCTAAGAAGGGTTTATTTTAGGATTCCCAGGTTGAGAGGACTCTTTAAAATCAGCCAATTTAATTTACCACAGTTATAGAAAAACGGGGGCAAATCTTTATAATAATTTTAATTGATGCAGAAAATGTATTTGATAAAATTTTATGTTAAAATTTCCATTTTCTAGTCTGGAGCAGTGGCTCACTGGTTATGGTGCTTGCCTGGCAAGTGTAAGGACCAAGGTTTGAATCCCAGTTGTGTAAACTAAGTGTTGAAGGAACGAAAACCAGATAAAAAATTAAACAAAATTGATTCTCTCTTTTTCTCTCTCTCACTATCCCTCTCTCTTTAAAAAAACAAATTTCCATGTTATGATAAAAATTTTAAAGCTAGGAAATAAATTTTTCCAAATCTAATAAAGGACATCTATAAAACACCTATAAATGACATCTGACATCATGATGAAATATTGAACACTTTTTTCCTAATATCAGGAATAAGCAAGAAATCCCAGCTCAGTACTGATGGCACTAATTGTTGTATTCATGGAAATAAATTAAAGGCATAAAACTAGTTGTTATTCGCTCCTGATGTTGTTCACATGAAATATTCTTAAGAATTTGAAAAGTAACTGAAGAGTGCTAATAAGAAAATTTATTAAGTTCACTGCCTTCAATATTACCATAAAGAACTTTGTTTTTATATACTGAGAGCAGACAATTGAAAAATAATTTAAAAATTCCTTTCATAACAGAATCTAAAACATGTTCTAGGAAGAAAGTTTGTTTTTAAAGAGTAGTGACCTCTGTTGTTGGCAACAAATTCACAATAATGTGCACCCATGTTCATCGTCTGGCTCCAAAATAGTTTCATCACCCCAATAGTGGATCATGTTTGCACTAAGCCACCATTCCCAACTCTTCTCCACCCATCCCTGACAAATAATAATCTATTTTTTTTGTCTCTATGGATTTATTAATTCTGGATATTTCATATAAATGAAATTCTATTACATGTGCCTAGAGTCTTTTGCATAACATAATGTTTTTGAGTACATTATTATTCATTCATTTTTATGCCTGAATAATATTTCTTTAGATAACTACACGACACTTTGCATATTTATGCACTCATGGGTGGACTTCTGAGTTATGTCTGCATTTCTGATACGGTACTCATATACAGGAATTTTTAAAAATACCTCTTTTTAATTCTTCCTTTCAGTGGCTTATTCCACTTGATGTTCCCACCAGCAATGTACACGGCTTTCCATTTCTCCCCAACCTCATCAACACTTCTTATTCTTTATTTTGTTTTTAATGGCCAAGTGGCTGTGAACTGGTAAACATTGTAATTTTCATTGCATTTATCATGTAACTAAAGATATTGAATATTTTTCATGTACATTTGGCCGTATGTATACCTCTTTGGAAAAAACATTCTTTAGGTCTACTGCCCATTTTTACATTTTAATTGTCTTGTTGACTTTCGTGAATACTTTACAATTCTGTACACTAGGCAGGTATGGGAATATCTCAAATATTTTCTCCCACTCATTAGGATGTCTTTCCTCTTTCTTGGTAATATCCTTTGATGAGCAAAGCCCTAAATCGTGAAGGCGTCTGGTTTATCTCTTTTTCTTTGTGATTTTTGTGTTTTTGTTTCTTCTCTTATCTTCTACAAGTCTATATGCATGCTTGACTTTGACCTAGCCCCCACAGGTTGCTTAGGACTCTTGTTTGTCACTCCATTTGGTTCTGAAGTTCAACCAGTGGAGTTCTTATTTTCCTTTACTTCAGCACACATAGCTGCTTCAAAAATCTTAATTTCAGTCAGTTTTAACAGATTATCTATTCTCCTGAGGTACATTACATTTTCCTGGTCCTTCACATGTTAAGTATTTCCTTTCAGATTCTAGAAAGTTTATATATATTATATTATTCCACCAAAGAGTGGACTGTCTTAGTAAATAGTTAATCTGCCTGGATTCAAGTAGCATACTATCTTTTGTTAATAGTTTCAATCTCAATTCACTTTCCTTAGCTGGATGAAGATTCATTTCTGACCATGTATGCATAGTTCCACAGTTAGCCAGTGATTTGGGCAGAATTTATTTATGAAATGTGGAATTTGCTCTCTCTTTTCCTGGATCTCCTTGTAATTTCCAGCAGCTGTGGTTTTGCCTGAACTCTGTCTCCTAGTTCTTCAAGTCAAGAAGCCTATTCTGTAATGGAGTTTTAGACTGCAGTTACTTTTAGGGAAGTAGCTGCAGGAATGGAACACTCGTCCTGTTCAGTTTCTTTCTTGTGAGTGCTGACACTTCTCCAGAGTCTTCCTGCTTTTGTTAACTCAAGTATATTTTTATATTTTTTCCCGGTATTCAGAGCTGTTGTTCACAGGAAGTAAGGCCCTGTTGGTGCTCATTCCACTATGGCAGGAGCAAAAAGACCTCATCATTTTTTTTTTTTATTAAGGAGTTGAGTTGCTGTACAATCATAAGTACTTTTAAAGTAACAATATGATATTCATTTGATCTAATCCAGTGTCACCCCCACATGGCCTACACCCCAGTTTCATAATTCTTCCATATTTCCCACCATAACAGTTAAGTGTCCAAATACTGTGAAATTTCCAGAATTAAATGATTGCATAAGTATTCTTTGGCTTCTGGAGGGGGTACAGTAAAGAGTGTTACATTGTTGATTGTCTTCCTGGAACCCTCCCTATTTTCCCTCCTTCTCCCTGCCACCCCACCCCTCACCCCTTCTTCTTCCCTTCCCTACATTTGTATAGTTCTGCTAGATTATGTGCTGCTATGCCTCTGGTGGCTCTTGTACAAGAGCTTGACTGCCTTCCACCCAAGTCTGGTTTTGCTTTAGCCTCCACAAATGAGAGGAAACATTCAGACCTTGAGTCTCTGGATTTTGCTCAATTTAGAGCAAAATTTTGTTTAGAATGCTTTGTTTAGAATGCTTTCGTCCATTGCCATCCATTTACCTTTGAAGGCTGCAATATCACTGTTTCCATATATATCAGAGCTTTTGGATCCATTCATCCAGTGAGGAGCATGTGAGTTGATTCCATAATTTAGCTACTGTAAATTGAGGTGGTATGAACATTGATTTTGCTATTTCACTATAATGTGCTAATTCTGACTCCTCTAGGAAAATACCCAAAAAAGGAATAGCTGGATCACACGGTAGGTCTATCCCTAATTTTTTGAGGATTCTCCACAAGTCTTTCCAGAGGGGTTGTACCAGTCTGCAGTTCCACCAAAAGTGTGCTAGTGTTCCTATCTCCCCACAACCCTTCCAACATCTGTTATTGTTCATATTCTTTGTCTTTGACAATCTGACTGGAGTGAGGTGAAATCTTAATGTAGTTTTGATTTTCATTTCTCTGATTGCTAATGATTTAGATCACCTTCTCATGTATTCATTGGTGAGCTCTATTTCCTCTATTGAGAAGTTTCTCTTTAGCTCTCTGGTCCATTTATTGATTGAATAATTTGTGTTTTTGATATTAAGTTTTTTGAGTACTTTGTAAAATCTGGATATTAATCCCCTGTCAGCAGAATCACAGGCCATGATTTTCTCCCATTCTGTAGGTTGTCTCTTGACAATTTTGACCAATTTCTTAGCTCTGCAAAAGCTTTTTAGCTTAATGCCATCCCACTCATTGATTTTTTTACATTAAAATTCTTTCACTTTAGAATGCTTATTGAGAATAAGCATAACTCCCAAATGCTGGAGTAGGCAAACATTTCTTCTAGCAGTTTTATGGTAGCTGGTTTAAATCCTAGTTCCTTGATCTATTTTGACTTGATTTTTGTGCAAGGTGAGAAATAAGGATCTAGTTTCAACTTTCTGCAGGTGGCTGTCTAGAACCATTTGTTGAGTAGGAGGATGTCATTCCTCCATTTTATATTTTGACCTTATTTGTCAAATATCAGATGTTTAAAGATTTGTGGGATTGTCTCAGAGTCTTCTATTCTATTCCATTGGTCTTCATTTTTATTTTGACACCAATACCATGCTGTTTTTGTTACTACAGCTCTTTAATACAATTTTAGATCTGATATTGCAAAACCACTTGTTTTCACTTTCTTGCTTAGTAATTTTTGTCTATTCTGGGTTTCTTGTTATTCCAAATGAATCTGAGAATTGCTTTTTCTGTATCTGTCAAGCATGACATTGGAATCTTGATAGGGATTACATTGCATCTGTACAGTGCTTTTGGCAGAATGGCCATTTTAATTATATTGATTCTGCCTAATGAAGAACATGGAATGTCTTTCCATCTTCCCAGGACTTCTTCAATTTCTCTCTTTAGTGTTCTGTAGTTTTCATTTTAGAGGTCTTTTAATTCCCTTATTAGATTAATTCCCAAATATTTTATTCTTTTTGAAGATATTGTGAATGCAACCAATTTCCTGATTTCTTTTTCTTCCCTGTTATTATTAGTGTACAGGAAAATATTGATTTATTTGTGTTGATCTTGTAGCATCCACTTGGATAAATCTGTTTATAAGCTCAAGCAATTTTCTCGTGCAGTTTCTGAATCTTCCAGACATAGGATAATATTGTCAGAAAAAAAGGAATAGTTTGACTTCCTCTCTTCCTAGTTTTATCCCTTTGATTTGTTTCTCTTGCCTGATTGCTCCAGTTATGGTCTCGAGGACTATACTGAATAGAAGTTGTGAGAACCGACAGCCTTGTATTGTTCCTGTGTTTAGTGGAAATGCTTTCAACTTTTCTCCATTTAGTATTACACTAGCTGAGGCATATTTGGCGTATTTGGCCTTCACAAGTTAAGATAAGATCCTTTGATCCCTATGCTCTCTAGAGTTTTGAGCATAAATGGGTGCTGGATTTTATCAAAGGCCATTTCTGCATCAATGGAGATGATAGTGGTTTTGTTCTTAATTTGGTTTAAGTAATAAATCACATTTATTGATTTGCATATGTTGAACCAGCCTTGCATTCCTTGAATGAAGCCCACTTGATTGTGATGAATTATGCTCTTCATGTGTTTTTTAATGTGGTTTCCTAGAACCCTATTAGGAATTTTTGCATTGATGTTCATCAAGGATTTTGGTCTGTAGTCTTCTTTTTTGATGCATCTTTGTTGGTTTTTGTATCAGACTAATGATTGCCTCATAAAAATGTTTTAGAGAGTTCATTCCTTTTTAATTTCTTGGGTTAGCTTAATAAGGAGAGGCGTTAGCTCCTTCTCATAGATGTGATGAAACTCAGCCAGAAACCCATCAGGTCCTGGGCTTTTCTTCTTTAGAAGGCTTTTAATTATGATACAGATTTAAGTGCCAATTATTGGACTGTTTAGTATTTCAATTTCATCATTCATCAATTTGGGGATGTTGCATGTGTCTAAAAATTTGTCTGTATCTCCCAGATTATCTAATTTAGAGGAGTATAGTTTTTTCCAAATATGTTCTGAGAATCCATTTGATTTTCATAGAGCTAGTGCTGATTGCTACCCTTTTGTTGGTGTTTTTGTTGATTTGCTTGGATTCTCTCATTCTTTTAGTCAGATTAGCTCAGGGTCTGTCAATTTTTTATATTTCTAAGAACAAGCTCTTTATTTTCTCAATTCATTTTATTGTTTTTTTGTTCTCAGCTTCATTGATTTCAGCTCTGATCTTGATTTTTTCTGGTCTTCTGCTGGCTTTGGGCTGAAATTGTTATTCCTTTTGTAGGGATTTAAGGTGGTGTATAAGCTTGTTTATTCAAGATCTCTGCTGATTTTTAATGCAGGCACTCAGTGCTACAAATTTTCCTTTAAGAACGCTTTCATACTGTCCAAAGGTTTTCATATGATATGTCTTCATTCTCATCCTTTTCCAAGAATTTCTTAATTTCTGCTCTCCTGTCTTCTTGGATCCATTCTTCATTTAATAGGGTATTATTTAATCTCCATATATATGTGATTTTTCTGTTATGACTTATGCTATTAATTGCTAGGTTATGGCATCATGTTCTGAGAGGATACATGGAATAATATTTGCATTTTTATATTTGCTGAATTTTCTTTGTGAACTAGAATATGATCTATTTTGGAGAAGGATCTGAGAAGGCTCTGCTGAGAAGAAGGCATACTCAGTCAATTTGTGGTGGAATATTCTATAGATTTCTGTTAAGTCCATTTGATTCATGATGTTGTGTGGACTAGAGAGCTCTTTTTTTGTTCAATAATCAGTCTATTGGTGATAGAGGAGTATTAAAGTCTCCCAGTATAATTGTGTTGAGGTGCCCAAATGGTTTTATGTCATGGAGTAAATTTTCCACCTAGTTAAGGGGCATTTCTGTTTGGAGAGTATATATTTACTCTGTTTATATATTTACTATGGTTATATCTTCTTGTTGTATTGTTTCTTTTACTAGGATGTAGTGGACTTCTTTATCTCTTCTTATTAACTTATGTTTGAAATTTACTTTGTCAGATACAAGTATTGCAATACCAGCTTGCTTTCTTGAACTGTACGCCTGGTAGTTTTTTTCCCATTCTTTTGCCCTCAGTCTGTGAATGTTATTGGCTATAAGGTGTGTCTCCTCTAAGCAGAATATTGTTTTTTTTTCATCCAATCTGCTAATCCATGTCTTTTGTTTGATGTGATCAGACTATTCACATTCATATTGGAATAGTTATGTGATTAGGTTCATAGTCATCATGTTTTATTAGTGAGTTTTGTGATTTATTATTTGTCTTTTGATAGTATGTACTTTATTGAGCTTCCTCTGTTTGTGGGTTTGTGGGTTTTGAGGAGTATTTGCTTGTTCTTCTATCTGGAGTTTGTCTTTAAGGATTCATTGTAATGCTAGTTTTGAGTTCACTAATGCTGCAAGTTTGATTTTATCATGAAATGTTCTTATTTCCCCCTTTGATTTTGAAGCTGAGTTTTGCTGGGTATAGTATTCTTGGCTGCAGGTTGTAGTCATTCAGACACTGAAAGTTCTCTTTCCATGATCTTCTTTCTTCTAGAGTCTGCTGAAAAGTCAGAGGTGATCTTTATTGGTTTGCCTCTGATGTGAATTGGAGTTTCTCTCTTGTATCTTTTAATATTTCTTTAATTTCCCTGTTATACAGTTTGAATATTATGTGTCTTGGTAGATTTCTCTTTTGATTAAGCTTATTGGGTGTACCATAAGCTTCCTGGATGAGCATATCTGATTCTATTTTAATATGTGAAAATTTGTTTTCTTTAAATATTTCATTAAGGGGCTGGAGTGGTGGCTTGGCAGTCATGGCACTTGCCTGGCATGTGCAAATGCATAGGTTCAAACCCCAGTGCCCACGTACACAACTAAGTGTCAGAGCAACGAAAACCATGTGAAAAACTCAATAAAAATTGATTCTTTCTGTCTCTCCCTCTCTCTCTCTCACTGTTCTTCTCTTAAAAAAATATTTCATTGAGAATTTTCTTTATATCATTCATTTGCATTTTAATTTCTTCTTGTATCCCAAGTACTCTTAGATTGTTTCTTTTGATTTCATCTCAGACATTTTGGGATGTGAGTTTTTTTTTTCTTTTTTTAGCATCCATGCACTCAAGCTTACTTAGTCTATCCTCATTGATGGATGTTCTTCCTTCAAGAGCTGAGGTTCCATTTTCTATAGAAGTTAATCTATTATTAGATTCTTCTATTGTTCCTCTAATGTGATTGACTGAAGATTTCGGATCTGTTACTTCCTTTTTCAGTATGTCTATTTCTTTGATAACAGAATTTTTCATCTCTTGAGTCTTCTCACTTAGTCCTTTCTTTATATATTCTTTTAGTTCATTGTTCCTTTGAGTATTCAGATCATTTATAATTTTTTCTAGGGTTTCTTCCTGCTCCCTGTGAATGTGCTCCTTGTTAGGGGATTTGTGTGTTTGAGGTGAACTTTTTCTTGTTTGATTCTTCATTTTTGAAGAACTTCTTCTGGATCCCTGAATTGAGTTTTCCTGTGGTTAAGCTAGGCAGGTTTCCAGGTGGTTCTTCCTTGCAAGTCAAACGGTCAGATCAGACACCACCACTTTGATGATCACCTTCTTCCAGAAAACTGCTTCTGCTTGGAGCCTCGTTTTGTTCCACATTTTGGATCTAGGTTCAAGGTTGTTGGTCTGAACCTGGGTTTTCCTGGGTGCCTGCTGGGCCAGGACTAGAAAAGACCCAGACCCACAGGTGGGGCATTAGGTGGGCAGGTGCTGCTCCAGGCAGGGATCCTCCTCCTATCTGTCCTGAATGGAGGATAGTCCCAATTACTCTTAGATTGTTTCTTCTGATATCATCCCAGACATTTTGAAAATTCTGCTCATGCTCTGTGAATTTCCTTTTTTTGTCATCTGTGCACTCAAGCTTACTCAGCCTATCCTCATTATCAGAAGTTCTTTCTTCCAGAGCTGAGTTTCTGCTTTCTACAGAAGTTAGTCTATTATTAAATTCTTCCATTGTTCTTCTGATGTGATTGAAGATTTTATCTCCATTAATGTCTTTTTCACTATGTGTATTTCTTTGATAATTGAGTTTTTCATCTCATGAGTTTTCTCACTTAGTCCCATCATTAAATCTTTTAGTTCATTGCTCTTTTTAGTAATCAGATTGTTGATCATTTATTCTAGGTTTTCATCCTGCTCCCTGTCTATGTGTTCTTTGATTGGGGAGTTGTGGGCTTGAGGTGAACCTTTTCTAGTTTGATTCCTTATTTTTGATAAAATTCTTGTGGAGCTTTGAATTGAGTTGCCCTGTGGTGAAGGAAGGCAGGCCTCCAGGTGCTACTTCCCTGCAGGTCAAAGGGTCAGATCAGACACCACCCCTATAATGACCACCTTCTTCAAGAGAGCTGCTTCTGCCTTTAACTCCTTTCAGTGCACCTTTTTGATATAGGCTCATGGGCATTAGTCTGGAATCTTGGGGGATATGGAGCAGCCTCCTGGATTGTAAAAGCATGGCAGTGAAGGGGGCATTACTGGGTCCTGGGGTCTTGACTGTGTGGGGTAAACTGGAATGAATCTCCCTGTGCACCATGAGGTGACCTGAGATCCTTGGCAGTGGTGATGGGCCCAATATACCTGGAACTGTTGGATATGTGCTGCAGCTGGGTGGCTCCAAGCAGGGGTCCTCAGGTGTAGGTGTCCTGGGCATGCCTGCTGGCCTGGGACCAGAGGCCTAAGGACCTGTGCAGCCTGGGCCCTGCTCTGTGGCTGGGCCAGGCAGTGACCTCATCAATTTTTAAAAACATTTCTGAGACTGGAGTGGTGGCTCAGCATTTACAGCACTTGCCTGGCATGGGCAAGAACATGAATTTGAACCCCAGGACCAAGTACACAATGAAGTGTTGGCGCAATGAAAGCCACATGAAAAACTAAGTAAAATTGATTCTCTCCTTTTTTTAAAAAAAATTCTTTCACAACATTTGCTGCACTCAGTTATAGCTACTTTTGCTTTGTCTTTCTTGTTAGACTGCACTCTACTGGAACATACAAACTGTTTTCTTTAAAGGTCTAATCCTGTTACTCCTTTTTATGTTCAATGCGTTCTTTATTTTCCCACTCACTCTCACTCTCTTCTCAATAGCATGACACTCACACAGGTCCATCTTTTCCTAGCTTGTGGATTTGGTCTCTTGGAGACTGTTTATCTCCCAATTTTATTAAAATTTGAATGACTTGTGTAAGTCAGACACTGCCAGGAGTCTCCTTTGCTGTCAGATAGAGAGAGAGAGAGAGAGAGAGAGAGATCCTAAAAGAAAGGTTTATGAAGAGGTGGAGGACCTGAAAGAAGGCGAGAGAAGGAAAAAGAGACCATGCTGATGATAATTGAATCCTGGAATTCCCTCCTGCATCAAGGCAACTTCTTTCCTTTGGCTTCCAAGTAATGAGTCATAAATATTATGAGAAAAGAGTTTGCATTCATTTTCTGACACTAACAACAATACCTATAGTAATTCTTCCAAATCTGGAACTGTAATTACCTACTGAAGATAGATAATAAATGTTTATCTATAAATAAATTAATGACAAAGGTAAATAAATGCCATTATAGAAATGTGACAGCTCATGAGTGAACACAACATAGGCAACCATGATTACCAAATGGAGTGCTCATAGGAAACTCAACCCAACTTAGTGCATCTACCTGGTTCATGGAATCTGGATCTGACTCAATCTTTTCACCTTTGCCAGGATCTAGGCATTCCATGAAATAAACATTCAGTTTATTGGATAGGCTTGTTGTAAATATCTTTCCCTTCAATAATATGAACAAAGTGGTGACATGTGTCTTTGTTTGTTTGGTGTTGCTTGTTCCTATGCTTTCCATTTAGAGAGAAAAGCAATTTGGCAGTGTCTAATGGCTCTCTTTGCTGGTGTCCTCACCTTGGCACATTCTTTCTTTTCTGTCCAGCCTGTGAAAGGATGGCTGTTGCTGGGTGATGTGTCACTCACAGTGTGGGGAGCCTCACTCACAGGGTCTGTCTGTAGAAACATTTACAACACAGGGAGCATCGCAACCAGCTGAGTTTGTGAAGCTCTTTCTTTGTATCTTGCCAAGAATTCAATCTGTTTCTAGTTCCTGCAAACTAACAAAAGCTGTTGCTATGTTATCACTCTAAAAGATGAAGCCACATAGTCATATGTAAGCCTCCCCATACATGGTAAAATATCACCCACTGATAGACGAAGCACTTATAAAACTGCATCTAAATGGTAAGCATTTCTGTTATTAGTACCTTGCCAGTTTTTGGTACAAATTGAGTACCCGATTGGTGATACCTAATATATTCTATTACCCTGCCATTGATTTCAGCAATAGTTGCTTGAGAAATTTCAACAACTTTGATAAATGCGAAACTCAAATCTAGTACTTGAAACAGCAGAAACACCACTTTGAGAGAAATAAGATTTGGGTGGAAAATTGCCAAAGGGGTAGACTGTGTTGATTAAGGTATTGTCTATCAGCTTCAAACATACGCTTCTCTAGTGTTTCCTGAAGCTAGAGTTGGAGCTCTGTAAATCACACTGCTTGGCCAGCTGGACCTCCCTTAGGCTCAGCTCTTAGGAATGCTAAGGGAAGACAAAGAGGCAGGTAGAGGAGGAAGAACCTTCTTGTTTCTGTTTTGCTTCCTACAGGTAGAGGAGGAAGAACCTTCTCGTTTCTGTTTTGCTTCCTGCTCCCACCTGCCACTGCAGCCAGGGTTCTTCAGTTCAGTTTATGTCAGCAGCGTTGCCACCAGTGTGAAGTTCTTGCTAATCCTAGAACCACCTCACTGCTCCTGCTCAAGCATGCATATACAAGCCTGATCAGCACAATTTGTCACAGGTCCCAGTCACAAATCCACAAGGCCCTTTCTCCAACTCTTCAGTTTTGTTTTTAATTCCTAAATCTTTCCTTCCCTCCTTTCTGCACCCTTAGAGGTGCACTTGGAATGTCTCAGTGTCATCTTCTTGTCTTGATACCTTATATTAAATCTGTAAAATAACTGCCTTGACTGCACCTGAGCTGATACAATTGCGATGATAATAATCACTGAATCATAGAATTGTGTGTGCATTATATGCTTCAATTCTCAAAACAACTCTATGTATATTACATACACAAATTTGCATCTTTATATACTTATCATAGTATATGCTACATAATATACTGTCAGTAAATGTTGGCTATTTTTATTAGTAGTAGCACAATAGTATTAATAGCTCTGCTTTAAGAACTGGCAGTATCAGCCAGGTGTAGTGGCACATGCTTCTAATCCCAGTGGTCTGGGTGGTTGAGGCAGAAGGATCACAGTTTCCAAGCCAGTCTCAGGAACTTAGTGAGAAACTAGGCAAATTAGAAAGACTTTTTCTCGAAGTAAAAAATTCATAAATCAAAATAAATCAAAAAGTATGGGGGTGTTGCTAAGTGGTTAAGCACCCTTGGTACCCCTCTCTCCCCAAAAAAGAGAATGAAAGAAAAAAGAAAGGAAGAAAAAAGAACTGACTGATTTACATGGAAAAGTTTGGGTTGAATTCAGCTGAGTGCATCTTAACTGCAAATTTCAAGGCACCAGAAAAATGAGAAATATATATGTAGGAGGCAGGGGAGTCTACTTAAATTTTCTGAAATATCAGTCTTTTTTTAAATGAAATATCCTAGGTATTCACTCTCTCTTTAAAATGATGGGATACATAGTGGTTCAAAATCATGTTATTCCAAGACAGATATCAAGTGAGAGAAGATAAATTACTAGGCATAAAGTTTGCTGTGTAACAGCTAACTTCCCCCAGCACCCCCACCATCACAGCCAATCTAATAAGTTAGGCATTATGTTTTCATTTTACAGATGATATAACAAAGATTCAGAGAAGTTAAATAGCTTGTCTGGGGTTACATATAGATTAGTACAGCAGAACTGGCATGTGAGCTAAGATATCATCTCATTTGTATCTACAAAAACAAACAGCATTGGACAGAAACGTGCACATGTATACATGTATGTGGGAGATTATAACAAAATATAAGGGATATGGAGTTCAAGTTCACAAGATGTTAGGGGCTTTCACAATCCAGTGAGAAACAAAATCCAGGATGCTCTAAGAAGAAACTTGAGCAGAGTCATACAGAGAGGCTCTGCTCTGATCAGACTTTCACTTGACACTGGGCAGTGGAAAGTGCTTTTTCCTCTAAATACACTTACTGTGGAATTAACATCCATACTGTTCATTTGAAAGAATGACTCCACTCCAGGACCAAAATCCATTGTCTCATATAAATCATGAACTCTGCAGGATTTTTAAAACTACTTTCATCTACTAGAAGATGAAACACATTACTTACTATGGATGTTTGTGGTGAGTAAATATATAGACTTCTTCATCAAGAAAGGAGAAAGAAAAAACTAAATTTGCAAGTGTGTGCAATCATGATACCAGAAGAGAGGGTAAGGAGGGCTGTTAATAGTTTTTGTGTGCAAAGGAAATTATCAATGTCTTATAAAAATGGTTTACCCCAAAATGTTTCTATTTATCCTATGGAAGTAAAGGTATTCTCTGAAGATAAATACTATATGGGGGTAAATGCCACTTGTGCTGATGAGTTTATTCAGTGAGGACTTCCATGGAAGCATGCCAATGCTACATCCCCCTGTGGGACTGGTTTGAGGCCCTCTAACATAAGCACAACCTATTCCCAGGGAAAGAAAATTACCATATTTTGAAAGTATCAAGTGTTGACTCTTTTCTTGACTCCATTAAACACTCTATTATTCATAGACTAGGTTATGCTATAATAAATAAGCCTACAATGATAGATGCTAAAGATAATGAAGGTTCTATTTCCTGTTCAAAGTCTTCTCTAGACCTGGATGACTTTCTAGTTTGAATTCAATATGGTGACTCAGTTTCCCAGCTTTCTTTAATTTCATGGCACCATCATACTAATGTGCCCATAATCACCACGCAGAAAAGGGCAGACTGGACAGTGTAGCAACAATAATGAATTATCTACCCAGAGGCGATACACCTTATTTATTGTCACACCGCATCTGCCATGCCACAGGACCCCTCCTGATTTGGAAGGTGTAGGAAGGGCAAACACTCCTGTGCCAAAATGGCAAACTAAATAATGGTGAAGTGTAGCAACATCTACCCAGAGCACTCTATCTATATCCCTCACTTGAACTTTCCTGTGGAAAGAGCTCTTAGAGAAGGTTTTCCTGGAGAATTTCCCAACCCCTTGAGTTAGCAAATTAAGACCTAGATCCCTGCAGTGAAAAATATACAGAATATTTGATGCTGTTAAAAGAAAAGAAAAAAGTTAGGCTGCATGGTCAGATTACTAGAATTTGAATTATAAGTCAATCATTTAATCACTATGCAACCTTGAAATAATGATTTATGCTTCCTTTCTTCATTTTCTCACATTTAAAAATAGGTCTAATGTTAATTAGGGATAGTTGAGGATTCCTTTATATATGACATAAAGAGATCCAAGCACCTCAAACATGGTAACCAGACAATTAATACTAATTTGTATTAGCAGCTTTTTATTTCTTAGTATGTACTGTCTTCCTCTGCATTTGGGATGTGGTAATATTGACAATATTAATTTCCCTGTAAGAAGGGTTCGTGTTCAGTACAAATGTCAACTTCACAAACAACTTCCTGAACTAAATTAAGCCTCTCACATCTTCCAGAAATATAGAAATCATCAAAATGATAGAAATGAACAGAGATGGCTTGCAAAAAGAATAGTAATGATAATAAATCTAAGGACTACAAACACTGTTATTACTGGAGCAATGTGTCTCAGGGTTTTCTTATTTCACATCCTCACAAGCACCATGGTACACTGTCTAGGCCTGATGTTAGCCTCCTTAGAGCCACTGAGCAGCTGGAGCACCTCTGACACAGAAGAGGTATTAAATTGCTGTTGCTGCCACTGATGCTTTGACTGAGTGGAAGGGTTGGTTGTAGACTTGGTCTGTGCTCTAGAACAGGTGTGCACGCATGCCATGCATGCTCTGTCTCTCTCACCCCTGTAATCATTACTAGCTAGAGGCTAGAAAGACCGTCTTTTCAAGAGATTCTCTCTTAACAATTTTCTAGACCCTCTCTGACCACAGTTGAGGGGGAAACATGAAAAGTTACCTAAATGACTTAAATGCAGAACTCAGACAATACCTTTCTTTTTTTTTGTTATTGTTTTGAAAAAAGATGGCTTGCTCTGTTCTCCCAAATGATGAACCCTGAGCCAAGACTAATTAACTTACTTGAAATGTGGCCACCTGTGCAATTTATCTTATTTCAATTTTGGATACAAAGAGCTGAGTCATCATGAAAAATGAAAACTTTGTCTTAATTTCTGTTTGATTATGTAACTGCACAGCAGCAAGGAAAATCATAATTTAGAATAGAATAATAAAGACAAGAGTTATGGGAATTTAGAAGAATATTTAAAAGGAATTATTTAGTTAAAAGAAGACTGAGTAATCATGTATTTTTTTTTCCTTTTATAAGAGCATAAACTAACATTGATCAAGTTTCTAATACATTTTGTGTAGTGTGCCATGGGCTTTACATATATTCTTTCATGTTATCACATAAGAATCTTATTTAACAAATGAAGAAAGGAGGTTTAGAAAGGTTTAATTACTTACTTGAGATTAATCACATAGTAGACAGCAGAGACAGAACTTAGTTGACTAAACAGGTTATTAATCCTGAGAAAATGCATTCAATAACAAAGCTACATTACTTCAGAAAAATTGGTTGCTTCCTGGTATATATTGTAATAACATTTGACATTTAGAAAACAAAGCAGAACAGAAATTTTCTTTTATACTGACATTTAAATTAGCTAGAAATATATCACTAGGTAGTACGAAGTCTGAAAAAAATATTTCAAAATGTCATTTCATGATATAAAACTGCATATGTGGGTCAAGAATTCCAGGCCTAAAAATAACACTGGGAGTGTGGTTGGGGGATTTGGGGAAGCAGTTCTCAAAGTTGTTCCTAACATGATCCTTAAAGAATTGTTTTGAGGCCTGGAGAGGTGGCTCAGTGGTACAGCACTTGCCTGGCATGTATGAGGTCCCAGTTTCGATTCCCAGCACCACTACAGAAATAAAGGTAAACAAAAACCAAATGAAAAAAAATTTTTTTAATTCGTTCAACATAGTCTTACATTTAGGAGGGAATCGTTGCCATAGCATCCTGAGTACATGCATAATGACAGAGCAAGCCGAGGCTGTCGCCAGTCCATGATCTTCCCCCTTTGGGTTCCCCCCAATCCTGTGTTTCCCCCTACTTTACCCCTGTGTTAGATGGACTTCTCATGGTAGTTGAAGGTTCCCCACTGGGTTGATAAGCCCCCTACCCCCACCATCAAGCTGCCTTGATGACCCTCCTATTCCCTCCTCCCCCCAACTCCCCTCTCTTCATCCCCCAGGGTCATAGACAAGGTTCCCCTTGCTCATGTAATAATTCACCCATGTAGCTTAGCCAACTTTCAGTCTGTTTCCTATTGTATTCTAGCTTCCACATATAAGAGACAACATTCAGCCCTTGAGTCTCTGAGTTTGGGATATTTCACTTAGCGTAATTTTTTCTATCTCCATCCATTTGGCTGCAAATGCTATATCATTCTCTCTGATAGCAGATTAGAATTCTATTGTACATACATACCACAATTTTTGGATCCACTTGTTCAGTGAGGGGCATCTGGATTGGTTCCATAGTTTAGCTATAGTAAATTGAGCTGCTAAAAACATTGATGAAGCTGTATCTCTATAATAAGCCGATTCTAGCTCTTTTGGGAAAATACCCAGGAGTGAGATAGCTGGGTCATAAGGTGGTTCTAGGGCTAGTTTTGTTTTTTTGGTTTTTTGTTTGTTTGTTTGAGGAGGTTCCATACTGCTTTCCAGAGTGGCTGTACAAGCTTGCAGTCCCACCAACAGTGTGACAGTGTTCCTCTCTTCCCACAACCCCTCCAGAAGGAGTGAGGTAGAATCTCAGTGACGTTTTGATTTGCATTTCTCTGATTGCTAGTGATGTAGAGTAATTTCTCATATATTTGTGGGCTTTTTGGACTTCCTCCATTGATAAATTTCTCTTTAGCTTCCTAGCCCATTTATTGATTGGATTATTTGTGGCTTTAGTGTTCGATTTTGTGAGTTATTTGCATATTTTAGCTATTAGCCCTCTGAGGTGTAACAGGTAAAGATTTTCTTGCATTCTGTAGGTTCTCTCTTGACACTCTTGACTAATTCTTTAGCTGTGCATTCATTTATTCTTGATTTTAATACTGGCACTATGGGAGTCTTGTTAAGGAAGGCAGAGCCAACACCTATGTTGTGTAGTGTTGATCCTACTTTTTCTTCAAGCAATTGTAAAGTTGCTGATTTAATTTCCAGATCCTTGAACCATTTTGATTTGATTTTTGTGCAGGGTGAGAGGTAAGGATCCAATTTCAGTTGTCTGCATATGGCTGTCCAGTTTGTCCAGCACCATTTGTTCAACAGGCTGTCCTTCCACACTATGCTTTTGCCCCCTTTATCAAATATCTAATAGCTAAAGATTTGAGGGTTCTTCTCAGTATCTTCTATCCTGGTCCATTGGTCTTCATTTCTGTTATGATACCAATTCCATGATGTTTTTGTTACTATAGCCCTATTGTATAATTTCAGGTCAGGAATTGTGACACCTCCTGCTTCCTCTTTCTTGCTTAGTAATGTTTTGGCTATTCTGGGCTTTCTGTTATTCCATACGAATTTGAGAGTTGCTTTTTCTATATCTGTGAAGAATGACATTGGTATCTTGATGGGGACTACATTGAATCCATAGGGCTTTCAGTAGAATGGCCACTTTGATTATATTGATTCTGCTTAGATGTTTTTCCATCTACTCAGGTCTTCTGCAATTTCTTTTTTTAATGTTTGATAGTTTTCATTGTAGAGGTCCTTAATATCCTTTGTTAGATTGATGCCCAAGTATTTTAATTTTTTTGGGAGATTGTGAATGGGATAGAGTTCCTGATTTCTTCTTCAGTGAACTTGTTGCTAGCATATAGGAAAGCTAATGATTTATTAGTGTTGATCTTGTAACCAGCCACTTTGCTGAAATTGTTTATAAGCTCTGGGAGTCTTCTGATTGAGCTTATTGGGTCTTCTAGGTATAGGATAATGTCATCAGCAAATAGAGACAGCTTGATTTCCTCTTTTCCTATTTGAATCTCTTTGATTTCCTTCTTTTGTCCTATAGCTCTAGCTAGGGTTCCAAGGACTATACTGAATAAGAGTGGTGAAAGTGGACATCCTTGTCTTATTCCTGAATTCAGAGGAAATGCTTTCAGTCTTTCTCCATTAAGCATAGTGTTGGCTATGGGTCTGTCATAAATGGTTCTTACAAAATTAAAAAAAAAACTTCCTTTGATCCCTATCTTCTCTTGAGTTTTGAGCATAAATGGGTGCTGAATTTTATCAAAGGCCTTTTCTGCATCAACTGAGATGATTATATGATTTTTATTTTTAATTTTGTTTAAGTGATGTTTACACTTATTGATTTGTGTATGTTGAACCAGTCCTGCATTCCTAGAATGAAGTCCACTTCTGTATTACCTTTTTGATGTGTTTTTGGATCCAGATAGCTAGAATTTTATTAAGGATTTTTGTATCTATGTTCATTAGGGAAATTGGTTTGTAGTTTTCTTTTCTTGATGTGTCTTTGTTGGGTTTTGGTGTAATATTTGCTTCATAAAAAATGTTTGGGAAGGTTCCAACCCTTTCAATTACATGGAAAAGCTTGTAGAGGATTGGTGTGAATTCTTCTTTAAAGGTTTGGTAGAATTCTGCTGTGAATCCATCAGGTCCTGGGTTTTTCTTATTTTTGTTTTTGTTTTTGTTTATTTGTTTTTTTTTTTGAAGGCCTTTGATAGCTGTTTTGATTTTGCTACTTGAGATTGGTTGGTTTAGAATTTCAATGTCCTCCCATGTAAATTTGTATTTTTTTTTTGTTCTCAATTTCATTGATTTCAGCTCTAATTTTAGTTTTTTCCTATCTTTTATTAGGTCTGGGATTGGATTGTTCCTCTTTTTGTAGGGATTTGAGTTGGAACATAAAACTATTTACTTGGGCTCTTTCCTGATTTTTGATGAAGGCACTCAGTGCTATAAATTTATCTCTTAAGAATGCTTTCATACTATCCCAGAGATTTTGCTACATTGTTTCATCATTCTCATTCATTTACAAGAATTTCTTGATTTCTGTTCTCATTACCTCTTTTATCCATTCTTCGTTTAAGAGGATATTATTCAATTTCCATGTATTTGAGTAGTTTATGTTGTTTTTCTTGCTGTTAATTGCTAAGATCATAGCATTGTGGTCTGACAGGATCCAGGGGACTATATTAACTTTTTTGTATTTGTTCAGATTAGCTCTGTGGACTAGGAAGTGGTCTATTTTGTAGAAGGATCCGTGAGCTGCTGAGAAGAAGTTAAACTCAGTCAATTTGGGATGGAATATTCTGTAAATGTCTGTTAAGTCCAGTTGATTAATAGAGTTGTTTAGATTAGAGATATCTTTGTTGATTGTTTTTTTGCTTTGATGATCTGTCTATTGTTGATAATGATGTATTAAATTCCCCCAGTATTATTGTGTTGAGATGGATGAGGGGGTCTAATGTCCTTGAGTACTTTCTTCATATATATGTGAGGGTTGTAACTGGGGGCATAAATGTTAACTATCGTTATGTCTTCTTGATGAATTGTTCCATTTACTATGATATAGTGACCTTCTTTGTCCTTTCTGACTAGTTCAAAATTAACTTTATCAGTTATTAAGATAGCAACACCAGCTTGCTTTTTTGGGCCAAAAGCCTAGTAGACATTTTGTCATCCTTTCACTTTCAGTCTGTGTCTATTTTTGATTGTGAGGTGTGTCTCCTGTAGTCAGCATATTGTTGGATTTATTTTTTGATCCAGTAAGCCAATCTGTGCCTTTGATTGGGGCATTGAGTCCATTCGTGTTCAGAGTTAAGAAATGAGATTCTGGGACCCTGACATTGTGACTACCACTGTGTTTTGCACCATCTTGGATTTTTGTGTGTGTGTGTGTGATTTGTGCTTATTGACTTTCATTTGTTTAAAGGTTTTGGAAATTGATTGCATTTTCCTCTGAATGAAGTATGTCCTTGAGAATTTTCTGTAGTGCAAGCTTTGTGTTCATGTATCTTACTAGCTTAAATTTATCAATGAAGTATTTAATTTCACCATGTCATTTAAAGCTGAGTTTTGCAAGGTATATCTTTGGCTGAAAATTATTTTCTTTCAAAGTTTGAAAAATATCATTCCATGCTCTCCTGGCCTTTATTGTCTGATCTGAGAAATCCATTGTAATCCGAATTGGTCTGCCTCTGAATATGACTCAGTGTTTATCCCTAGCTGCTTTTAGGCTTCTATCCTTGATTTCTCTGTTATTCATTTTAGAGATGATATGTCTTGGTGAATTTCTCATTTTGTTAGGCCTGTTTGGTGTCCTATAGGCATCTTGGATTTAATATTCTGGATCAATTCTGATGTGGGGAAAATTCTCCTTGGCAATTTCACTTTGAAGGTTCTTAACGCCCCTTGTTTGTTGTTCAATGTTTTCTTCAATACCGATTACTCTCAAGTTGTTTCTTTTCATCTCATCAAATATTACTTGGAAGTTCTGATCATGTATAATAAGTTTCTTTTCTTGTCTGTCCTCCTTGAACTTGACATTGCTCATCCTGTCTTCCTTATCTGATGTTTGTTCTTCGAGAGCTGAATTTCTATTTTCTGTTGAGTTTACTCTGGTATTAGTATCCTTCAATAACTTTTGATTTGGTTGACAGTATATTTCAATTGTAAGAGCTCTGCTACATCTCTTTTGAGAATGTGTAGTTCTTTATATTTGTGGTCTCTCATCTCCTGAAATGGCTCTCTTACATCTTTATATATGTGATCTCTCATCTCCTGGAATTGCTCTCTTATCTCTTTCCTTAAATCTTCCTTAAATTATTTGACTATTTACTAATCATATTTTGATACATTTTTCTAGGTTTTCATCCAGAACCCAGACCATGGACTCCTTGGATGGACAGTTGTGGGGTTGAGGTTAAGGATTGTTTCTCTTTTCTTCATTTTCAGTTACAAGAAGTGTGGCTTGAGTTTCAATAGTGAATAGTCATAATGGAGGCTTTGCTGATGATAATGGAGAATTCTTGGTCTGAGTTCTCTGTTTGTTTTTCTTTAAGGTCTTTCTTTGTTGTAGGATTGGGGATTCTGTTGCATCCCTAATTTGAGATGAGATGATGTTGGAGAAGTTGATTTCAGAAGTTCGATCCCTAAACTGTGCTCTATTAATGACCCTTGAGATTTTTCAGCTCCCCCTGAGCTAATATGAGTTAATCAATTCAATCAATGCAACAATAAATGGTAATAATTTTGTTATTTTGAATCAAATATAACCCAAATTTAAATTCCACCTCTGAAACAAATATTAGTGTTAGTCATTGCTTTTTGCATCCATAGAATTTGACCAGCCACTATGTCAGGCTTCAAAGCATACAATAAGTAATCAATTTGGCATTCATGGCAATAATAGTTACACAGCACTAACAATAGTGGGTTGAATGGTATAGACTAGTTAGAAGCCAGGGAGAGAGGGGAAAGTAAGAAGAAGTTAGAGAGGAGGTTGTATTGTCTGAATGTGTACAGCGAGATAATAGAGGAAGTGTAGGAATTGCTGGAGGAAAAAAAGAGAAGAACAGAAAAGATAAAGAAAGGAAATAGAAGGAAAGAGTAAAAGACTAACGAAACAAAACAGCTGCTACAATCAAAACCGACAAACTAAAAACAGGAAATAAAAAGAAAATATAAAATAAATAAAAACAAAAAAGTTAAAAAAAAAACCAGCAAGTACTTTTATGTGTTCTTGAAAACTATCCAGTTGGCTGTCTAGTCCACATCAAAAACTGGAAAGTAGGAAAGAAAAAGAAAAAAATTATATATATATGAAGTAAAAAAATAAAATTAAATAAAAAAATTTTTGATGAAAACTTGGAAGTTTAATCCCTGAGGTCTCCTTTCTGCTACACCAATAGGGGCAAGTGTTAAGTATCCACCTAAGTTTGTTAACAGGAATTTTCATTTTGAGTTTATGTGATCTCAAGCTTAGCACTCAGTGTTCTCCAAATCCTGAAATTTTTAGAGTAGAGGTTTTTGTGAAGGTAAAGAATTGAGATGATTTTGGAGCTCCCTCTGCTGGGTTCACTCCTGCTCCCTCTCAGCTTTTTGCACTGGGACAGAAGTCTCCTTCAAATGGGGTGTGGGGGTGTGCCAGGTTAGCAAGGCTCCCCTGTGATCCACAAACCCGAATCCCTCCAAGATGGTTGAGGGCAGGTCCTGTCCCACACCTCCTCTTCCAAGTGCAGTCTCTGAACAGTGGCAGGGTCCTGGCATAATTATGTAGTAGCCTTGTTCCAAACTCCTGACTCACTCCTGCAGGCTGAAATGGCTTCCACCCAGCCTTCTGATTAAAATAAAAATAAAAATAAATATAAAAATAAAAATAACTCCTGTTTCTGCCTTATGCAGGCAGTCAAGAGATACAGCTTTCCCAGTGGAGGTCAGAAGGAAGGTCTCTAACATGCATTTATGATTACGTGTCAGCCTGGGGCCTCCTCAGCTGGTCAATCAGCTCCTCCCCCACTAGCTTATTGCTAAGGGACACTGGGCAGATCCAGTGGGCATTAAAGTATAGAAATCCCTCTTTTCCCCACTAAGCGTATCCAACTTTCAGCTCTTCCAAAAGTCACCCTAAAGGGATGCTTAACTCCATTTGTGAATATTCCAGAAACACGCCTTGTATTGGTGAAGGTGTCCTGGAGATTTTTCATCCGTTCATGGAGCTGAGCACAAAGCAGTCAAACTGTCAGTCTGCCATCTTCTCTCCGAAAAAATTTTTAAAAAATTTTCTTTGAATTGAAAATTTCAAAATTACTGTGATTGGGCTCTCTTTTCTTGAATGCTTTAAATTCTGTATTCATTGGTTAAACATATCACTTCAAACAAAAATTTTTTTTGAAAATCCATTCTGGCGTTTGGAGCCATGGCTCAGCAGTTATGGTACATGTCTGGTGTGCACAAAAATGTAGGTTTGAACCCCAGCACCACGTACACAGTGAAGTGTTGCAGCAATGAAAGTCATGCAAAAACTAAATAAAATTGATTCTCTCTTTTTGTCTCTCTTTCACTAGCCCTCTCTTTTAAAAAATAATAATCCATTCTGCCCATGTTTATACCCAGTTTGATTCCTTCTGCGTTTACCACTCTACCCCCAAAACCTGAATGTAGAAGGGACGAAATGAGTGATACCAGGGGTTTGGAGGACACTGTCTTGGGTTTTCCTATAAGAGGAAATGGTTTCTAAATAGAGTTTAGTTAAATCAAGTTGGGAGTTCATTAAACTCAGTGCAGTCACCCTTTCTGTTTTGGTTCCTAAAATTAGTTTTAAATTCTGAGCTGCAGCCTCACCCTCTCTGGCAGATCCTTTCTGATTACAGAGGTGGCTTTGTCCTACAATCTGCTCAATGCAAGATGCTGAAGGACATTTCTACACACAGGGCTCCAGGTAGACGCGCAGGAGGGATGAACAAGAATCACACACTGTTCTTACGGAGCCCACAGTCCCTGAGGAATCATCATGGTCTCCCGCGATACAGGTAACGAAAAGTGGTTCAGAAAAGAGAGAACTGCTGGTGGTCTTGAGACTGAGGAATCTTAAGAGCAGAAAACGGATCGTGATATTTACAACAGAGAAAGTAAGAAGAAAGGGCTTACATGTCCTCTGCTCAGGAAGGCTTAGCTCTTATTGTCTAGTGAACCCCAGCTGGGAAAAATCGAAAACTTCCGAAAGGGAGTTAGGGCTAATTTAATCACAACTTGAAGCAGCAGCAACAGGGAACATATTCTTATTTATAAGATCTTTCCCTCAACATTGATTTGGTGAGAGTGTGAAAACTCAGACAGATTTTCAACTTATAAAAGGAACAGCCCTTTGGAAGTGTTATTTTAAGCGTGTAATCTGGCATCCCTACCTGAGAAACACCAGATGGACCTTACAGGAGAGAGCAAACCTCCTGGCTGCATTCTTTCATTCTTTTAAAATAGTTTCCAAGGCAATATTAATAAATTACAAAGAGATTGGGAGCCAGCTCCAGGTCCTGTCGCCCTTCCCTTGGCTGGAGGACCCACAAGCAAATCTGTCAGAGTCCTTGAACTCTCAGGAAACAGCCACATTTCACCTTGGGCATCCAGTCTCCTGGGCTTCCTTTCCAGGAAGGTGGACCCCTTTCCAGAGCAGGAAGCCAGGAGGCAGCGGAGGATGAGGAAGAGGTGCCATGGGAAGGCTGGAAAGCAGGCAGGCACTCAAGGGGAGGCAGCCTCTGCAGTGGGTTCCTGGGTAATCCCGCCTTCACCTTTGGGTGCTTAATCAACCTCGACTCACTTCCTTACTTACCAAAGGCTCTCTCTCACCTGTGTGGCCGAAAACCAAACCCAGGGAGTTGTCAAATCCCCGGGAGTTGTCATCTGAAACACAAGAGAAAAGCCACACAATAGAATGTAGTGCAAGGCCTGGCACAAATTGCAAAATAACTAATGTTTTTTCTTCTACTATTTCAAAAAGCCCAGTGTTCAGTTTAAGTGTCTTTGGATAAACACACTTCATTTTCCTTCTCTCTCTCACTGTCTCTCTTTCTCTCCCTGTCTCTCTCTCTCCTTCTCTGTCTCTCTCTGCCTCTATCTCTCTCTCCCTTTCTCTCTTTCTTTCTCCCTTTCTTTCGCTGTCTCTCTTTCTCCCTGTCTCTCTCCCTGTCTATGTCTCTCTCCATCTTTCTCTCCCTCTCTCTCTTCCTCTCTGTCTCTCTCCCTCTCTCTCTCCCTTTCTTCCTCTCTTCCTCTCTCTCTCCCTCTTTTTCTCCCTCTCTCACTCCCTCTCTCTCTCTCTCTCTGTCTCTCTCCCTTTCTCTCTCCCTCTCTTCCTCTGTCTCTCTCTCCCTATCTCTGTCTCTCTCCCTCTATCTCTCTCCCTCTCTCCCTCTCTGTCTCTGTCTCTCTCCCTCTCTCTCTCTCTCCCTTTCTCTTTCTCCCTCCTTCTCTTTCTCCCTCTCTGTCTCTGTCTCTCTCTCCCTTTCTCTCTCCCTCTCTCCTTCTCGGTCTCTCTCTCTCCCTGTTTCTCTCTCCCTTTCTCTCTCTCTCCCTCTCTCCCTCTCTGTCTCCATCTCAGGATTGATGATAATTCAACATTCTTCACACTCTTATGCTCCTTCCGCCACCAGCCAATACCCCTGCTGTCATTTGCTGTAATGGTTCATTCTTGAGGGAACATCTTTTTTCTGTTTAATTTGTGTTTACTTGGGAAGCAGAACTTGCTATAAAGGGGCACCATTTTTTTCTGAGATTAAAGTACTAAAAATGACCAAAAAAACAAAAACAAAAACAAAAACAAAAAACACAACCCAAAAAGCTTTCCTAGAGTCTCAAGATTGATGCGAGCATCAGGCTATTCATCAAAGGCAGAGTTTATGTAAACCTTTAAAAGGTAAAATATTCGTATAGCAGGATAGATGGCTTAAGCAAAAGCAGAGTCATAGAATTTTAGAATCTAACATGATCTAAGAGAATATCAAGTCCATTGTCCAAAAAGGTCAAATCCAGAAGCACTGAGTGACTTTGAAGAAAGTGAACTCACACAGTGAGCTGGAGCATTCACTTGAGTCCTCCGATGTGCAGCCAAGGGGCCCTCTTCTGGCCCAAGAACGTCAATTAAAACCCAGAAAGCAGACAGATGGAGGGACAAGTGTGTTTTCTGAGACTGAGCCCAGAGAAGACCTCTGAAGCAGTGAGGGGCTCAGGCCGGCCACCCTTCCCCCCTCCCAAGTGGCTGCACTGTGACTCAGCATCCTGACACAGGGTCCCCGGTAGCTACTGTGAAGCAGATGCATTGCTGGCATATCCCAGCTACATTATGTGAATTTATCACTCACAAACAAGCAGCAAGGAACCTGGCATCATGGCGGGCCAGGCCACCAAGGCTCAGGGGAGCTGGCAGGGCAGACTGAGGCTGGTCCCCATGTGCCCCATGCCTGCCTTCCACCAGTCCAGGGATCCCCAGGCAGCCTGCTGGGTTACACACCTCATGACCTCATGGGCTAAAGCACAGAAGGACATTGTTTCCCGCAGGTACTAGAACAGAGCTTGGCGTTCCAGCCACTCCCTCCGTATCTCGGGGTGCTGCATTTCCAGCACATTCTACAGCTATTCCTAAGATCTACAAATGAGAAAGAGGGGGAGAACGAGGTCAGTCCAAAGCCATGCAGAGAACTGTCCTGCAGTTAGTCTAGAGAGCAGGAGCCAGCAGGACCGGTTACACCTGGAAGGCAGATCCACAGGCCCGCTTGAGGGTGCTGCAGCCAATTTTCCCATCACACAGAGAAAGCCTGTCTGTCGCAGGCAAGAATGAAGACAAAGGGCCTAAGGAGGAAGGCACATCTCATCAGTACTAAGTCAGGACAGCCGTGTCTCTGACTATGCAGTTGGGCCTCAAGGACACCGCTCCATCAGAAGGCCTTTGTAGCTGGCGCTTCTCACCAGGAGCCGAGGAATTAACCTCGTCAGCTTCAAGGAGTCCAGCACTGGACACATGGCACCCTCCAAGAGGCTGGTCCTACCCGGGGCTTTAATAGCCACCAGAAGGGCCCCTGACTGCACGGCAGGACCTAAGGCCCCTGTAGCTAACTGGGCTTCACTTTCTCAGAATGAAACTCACTGCTTCTGGATTTTTGCTTTCTGGACTTTATAATTTTATAGATCACTTCAAAGTATTTTTTTAAGAGAGAGAGGGACAGTGAGAGACAGAGAAAGAGAGAATCAATTTTATTTAGTTTTTCACATGGCTTTCGTTGCTCTGACACTTCCTTGTGTACATGGTGCTGGGGTTCAAACCCGCATCCTTGCGCATGCCAGGCAAGCGCTGTAACGACTGAGCCACCGCTCCAGCCTGCACTTCAAAGTATTAAAAAAGGTTCTCGTGTAAATTACTCTGTGTCTTTTCCTTTCTGGCATGTAAATATCTGAATCCAGCACTCATCTACAAATGTCTCAACAGGCAAATCATGAATTTTAGACAGAAAAAACTCATATCAGAGGTAGAAGGAGATGGTGGTAGTCAGCAAATTTAAAAATTGATTTCAAATGATAAATTGCAAAATGATACAATTTACACATATATAAATGTAGAGTCTCTTGCCTGTCTTTTAATACAGAAGGCCTTAAAAGGTCTAATGATTGCCCGTTCTTGGGTAAAGGACCCCCCCAAGATCCTGATATCTGGGATTTCCAGTCTCACTCTTTAGCAAGAGCCAAAGATAATTATAAAGCAGTCTGAGAACAAAAGTCTTCCGACACTTTAATGGTTTCTCTAATTCTTGAAAATTAACTTTCACCCACCTAATTTGAAGCACTTGTTCATGGGCTCGCTACTATTTGGTCTCTTTAGAGAATTCAGCACACTGCTTTGCAAACAGCTGTGCCACTTCCTTGCACGGTCACATTTTTTGGCTATGTTATAATTATGTAATTAGATTGATAAATGCAATCAGCATAATGAGGTTTGTAAAAAAAACATACAAAAAAACCCCAAAATGCACACGTCTCAGGGTGTGATGTCACAGGTGCCAGGTAAAGCAGTAACTGCTCAGAGGAACATAGCTCGCAGGCTGAACACTTGTGCCCAACATGGGGAGCCGAACTGGATCTTCCTGCAAGGTGGCCAAAGCAAGGTTGGTTTAGAGAGGTCCTACTGCGTGCTCTCTTTCTTCTCATCCTGAGCACAGTGCAGGCACCTGTTGGGAGCTCAATAGATGTTTACTAAAGGTAATAACCAATTCTACGTATAGTTCTAGACGTACAGTTCTAGAGCTTGTACTGCAGGCAAAGCTTTGGGTTAGACACTGAGGGGAAAAGAAAGCAATGCAATTTTTTTTTCTGACTTTTCCTGAGCTTACGTGTTGGGTCTGCCCTTCACTCCATTTCAACAGCTGCCCTAGAGCGATCTTGTTACTATTTCCACAAGTTCCTTCAGGAAGGCTGCTAGGTTGTGCTTTGCTAGGCTTCCTAATTCTTATGCAAAGAGTTAGGATGTGTTGGAATGTGCTAACCACAGGCTGTTCCCTACCTAGTTGTTTGTCTGTACTCAAAATCTGCATAACCCCTGGCAACTCCCTTAGA
>PVKS010004166.1:0-96125 GCA_004027875.1 Aplodontia rufa
CCGCTCTCGCTTGCATATCAGAGGCTCCGCGCAGCGCGCTCCTCCTCGCTCCCGCTCCCCACTCCCGGGACTCGTCTCCGCCGTAAGACGGGCTATGGCCACCACGACTTCCGGGTTCCGTCATTTCGTTCTCCCGCCGCCGACCCGCGCCGCCAAACTGAGGCTCTTCTATAAGCCAGGCAGCAGCCAACCTGCCAACACCTACTGACACTCACTCATCTCCCAGAGAGAGAAAGAGAGCGAGAGCGAGAGCGAGAAAGAGAGAGAGAGAGAGAGAGAAAGCGCGAGAGAGCGAGCGCGAGTGAGAGCGAGCGAGCGAGAAAGAGAGAGAGGGAGAGACAAAATATCTACCAGGAAAGGGGGGAGGAAGTCCAGTTTTTGCAAACTACTCATTTTTTTCTTGATTTTTCTCCTTGCCTTCTTTGAACAATACTTTAAAGAGAGAGGATCTTATTAGAGATACAGCGGGGGCAAAGCTAAAGGAGGGGAGGAGGGGGAGAAAAAACCAAGAAGCAGAAACCCCTCGCGGAGTTTTACTGGAAGAGAAAAAAACGGGTCTGAAAGATTCCTCCTCTTCATCATCATCAACCATCATTCATTCACTACCTTGACATTCCGGGCTTTGATTGACAGCTGGAGTGGCAAAAAGCCATGAAACACGACAGTTCGGTTACATGTGGGCTGCTGACGGGCCGCTCGTAACCTTCAGTTCGGGGGCTTGACAATTTTTTTCTTCTTTTTCTTTTCTTTCTTTTTTCTTTTTCTTTTTCTTTTTCCCCCCAACTGAGAGGAAGAGAAGAGAAAGAGGGGGAAAGGAGGACCGAAGAGGAGGAGGAGGGGAGGGGGGAGGAGGAGGAGGAGGTGGAGGAGGAGGAGGAAGATCAGGAGGAAGAAGAGGAAAAAAGAAAAAGAAGAAATATTATTGAAAAAAAAAACTCTTCGTTGTCTTGCCTGGGCTCCCCCTCCCCTAAAAATAATATATTGGAGAATTGGGAGAAGTCTCCTTGGTTTGGAAAAAAAAAAAAAGGAATCTTCAGCCTAGATCACTTTCTTATCCGGACTGGGATATTAAATATACGACACATCCAGGAGTTTATTGGAGCGCAGACTGATGGCGCAAAGGGTAGGTTTAAATCTCCAACACTTACCTAGATATAAATCCTCTCCTAAGAGGGGCCTGCCCCGATGCCTCCTCTTCTTTCAAGCTGCTGCTGCTTCTTCTGCTGCTCGCTGCTTGATGATGGCGGCCAGTATTTTAAAAAATAGCAGCAAAATTATTCATCTGCTTCTTTCCCCCCCGTGCCTCTGCGTGTGTGCGAGTGTGTGTGCGTGCGTGTGTGCGTGTCTAGGCGCGCGTGTTCCAGCGCTGTGCGAGCGGGCGGGCGGCGAATGCGTGTGAGTGGTGAGTGTGTGTGTGCGTGTGCAATTGTTACACGCTTTCGCCTCGCTCCAGCTTTTACCCCAGCAGCGCGATTCCCCTGGTTCTCCTGCTGCCGCTGCTGCGCCGCTGCCGCCGCTGCTCCCGCGGCTCCGGGCGGGCGCGGGCTGCGTAGGAGCTGCCGCCGCCGGGGCCGCCGCTGGGGCCGCGCTGCCGCAGCCGCTGCGCCGCCGCCGCTTAGACTAGCCTGGGCTGCTTGTTTTGTCTCTGAAATTGACAAGGACGCAGGGAATCCGCGGCTAAATAATGTTTCTGGTAACTTTCACGTTATTCCTCCCCACCCTCCGCTCCTTGCCCCCGGGGAGGCACTGGCCCTAGTCTTCCCTCGTCCTTGGCGTTCTCGTCCTGATTATTAGCGTTTTTCTTCTCTTTATTTTGTTTCATTTCGCCCTTTGATTTATTGGATCCTCTGGAGGAGGCGAAGGGGGGTTAGGGGTGGGATCCGGGGCTTCCTCCTCACGCTAACTCCACTTCTCCCTCGGTTGGCTCGCTATGGTTCTGCTGCCTCTGGCTGGACCGGGGCCTCTCTAAGCCCCCTCAGCCCCGTCCTCACCGCCTCTTTTCCCTTCTGTAAATGCTGCTGTTGGTTCATACTTTTTCATTTGAGATTTTAAAACATTTCCCCCCACAACTTTCAACTCCGTTGTTTCGGCTGGTTTGGTTTCTGTATGTTCAACTTGTGCTCGGTACTTTTCTCTTTTCTGACTTAATTTTTATTTTTATTCTCTCTCTCTCTCTCTCCCCACTATTCCCCCACCTCTCTGCCCCCCTTCTTCTCTCCCCTCGTCTCCTCACCCGTCTCTCTCACCTCTATCCCATTCCCACTTCTCTGTACGCTCCCTTCTCCCTGCTGCTTTTTCTCTTTCCTCCCTCTGTTTTCTCTCACACCCTGCGCCCCCTCCTCCTTGCCGGGTTCTGACAGTACGATGAGCTGCCCCATTACGGCGGGATGGACGGAGTAGGGGTTCCCGCTTCCATGTACGGAGACCCTCACGCGCCGCGGCCGATCCCCCCGGTTCACCACCTGAACCACGGGCCGCCTCTCCACGCCACGCAGCACTACGGCGCGCACGCCCCGCACCCCAATGTCATGCCGGCCAGCATGGGCTCCGCTGTCAACGACGCCTTGAAGCGAGACAAGGACGCGATCTATGGGTAAACCGACCCCCGGACCCAGCTTACTGTGTGTGAGTGTGAGTGAGAGTGTGTTTGTCTTTGTGGGGGGCGGGGATGGACGCCTAAGTGGAGAGTTATTTCTGCATGGGGGTGCTGCTTTACTTAGGAAAGGACAGTGGAGGGAGCCTGCTCTTCTGCCCCTAAGTCTAAGACCCGGAAGATATAGCTTCCTCCACTCCCACGGCCCGATCACTCCAGACCCCACAGCCCGGAGTGACTGAGTTTTCAGAATCTTGCTAGGGCCTTCTCCCCAAGGACAGGATTCCTGGCCAAAGGACGCAAGGCTGGTTGTTTCAAGCCCCTTAGAAGAGGCCTTGACGAAGGGGAAAGTTTCCTGCAGCTGAAGAGCAACTTTGTTCCCCCCTCCCCTTCTGTTTCCTACTTGAGGGTCTGGGAGTCACTAATGCAGCTTGAGCTGGGATCCGGGCTGCTTCTGTCCGCCAGGAAGTTCTAATCACCCACTTCTTAATTCTTTGTAAATAAAGGGGCAGACCTTGAAGTGCAGCGGCGTGGAAGGGACTGCTGCTTGCATAAAGCGGCTCTGGGGGGAAGTAAGGGAGATGGTTAAAATTATTTTATATTCTGAGAACTCCGGGAGGGGTGAGGGTGCACGGTCCAAACGCGTACCACACGGGCTCTTCCGGCTTAATGTAGGTGGGGAAGGCGGCGGGATGCCGAGGGGAGGGGACAGTGGGTAAACAGCAACTGAGCCTAAAGCCAGAGGCCGCAAGCATCCCGAAGAGTAGCTAAACCGCCTGAGGAACACAAAGGGCGTACGCTAACGCACACTTCCAAGTTTTAAAACGCGATTTTTCCCCCTCTGCTGCAAGGCTGGGGAAAATGTGGTATTTGGAAGGAAGCACTTTGGCGTTTAACGTTCCTTTTATTTTGGCCCCCGCACCCAGGCTTTATTAGAAGTAAAGCAAACAAGTTTATAACGCGAGGGGTTGGAAAGATTTGAAGAGCACTCTCGAATTTAGGATATGTCACTTCAGTGTGTATGTAGGTAAAGCCTTCGGTCTCCTTTGAAATGCCCGTTAAAATATTTATTTTTTAGAGTGTTTCTTTCTTGGGAGGTCAGGGTTGGGTCGCAGGGGTTGGTTCCTGGGCCTCTGTAGTGGGGAATGGGTCTGGATCAACTCTGGGCTCCAGATTACCCCAGTTTCTTGGATGTTTCATTACCTTCCAACAGAGGCTGTTTTTATTTGGCGGGCTAAAGTGGCTGGGGACTTCTCTGACCAGCTCTGAGGGACTTCTGAGCTGAGGGTAAGGGCCAGGCTGTTTTTCCTTTCTGTTTCTGGCCCAGGCTCGGCTGACTGAGGAAGGGTTGTAAAGTGTGATGTGTGCCTGTTGTATTAAAGAAGGGATCCAAACCCTCCAAACTTGTTGATTACAGTTCTTGCTCCTTCCCCTCTGCACCCCGTCTCCGTGTGTGTGTCTCTGCGTGGCGCTGCCCGTTAGGCACCCGTTGTTTCCTCTGTTAGCTCTGGTCTTTGAGAAGTGCGAGCTGGCGACCTGCACTCCCCGGGAACCCGGAGTGGCCGGCGGAGACGTCTGCTCCTCCGACTCCTTCAACGAGGACATCGCGGTCTTCGCCAAGCAGGTCCAACATTCTTGACCCGCTCACCCTCCTGCAGTTTTTCACTCTCCATCCCTTTTCTTTAGACTTTTGCTTGAAAGAGTAGGAAAAGGCAGGGAGGGACACTCGATCCTCCGGCCCAGTCCTTACTCTACGCCTCCTCCCCTTGAGCCTGGAGGCGAATTGGAAGTAGAGATAAATATGGGTGTTTGTTTGCCCCCCCCCCCAGCCAGGAATACAGGGGCTCGACCCTAGAATTAAAGTTGACCTGTTCCTAATCTGAGGCTTGGCCTTTTCCCCTGCCTGCAGCTACTTGTACAAGAATTGGGGAGAGGGGCTGTGCGGGACCTGGGAGTGCCCGGGAGCCAAGGAAGTTGGGCGCCTCTCCGAGTGGTGGGCGCGGGGCACGGAGGTGAGGGAGGCGGAGACCCAAAGTCTCTAGGACGGCTGGATAAGAGGGAACTGCGGCTCTCGGTTCCCTGCTAGCGCATAGTGGTACCAGGTCTCTCTTAATGGTCCAGGGCCGGAAGGCCCTGACTCGTTTTCAGTCGTTCCCACTAATTTAAGGCACCAGTTCGCTTCGTGTGCGTTACCAAAGCCCCTCACTTCTCCGCCACTGCCCTCAACCGTTCCATCTCTCACACTCCAGTTTAGTCTTTGACAGGGTTTTTCTTCTTTTAAATGGGATGGTAATTCGTGCTGACTTTCCTGCTTCTTACAGGTTCGCGCTGAAAAGCCACTTTTTTCCTCAAATCCAGAGCTGGACAATTTGGTAAGGTTCTCTGTTTCTTACTTTCCCCCAGCCTCGGTCCCCTGCCAGGCCCAGATGCACCCACCTTTCTCTGAAGCTCCAGGGAGTTCAAGCCGAGAGGCGGGTTTTGGAGCACTAGAGAGACTGGGAGGGAGGAAGGGAACAGCTTAGAGCCCCTGAGAGGGAAATGGCGAGCTAGGGGCTGAATGGACGTGAAGTGGGAGAGAAGCCCACGGGGGCAAAAACCGGGGACACGGCGCCGAGAGAGCGATCAGGGGATGCTTCCCAGGTCTCGGCCTCGGGAGTTAGCTGCAAGAAGTGAGTTATTTCCTCTGTTTGCCGGGGCAAGCGACCGAGCCCCGGGTGGCTAACCCGAAGGAAGTAACCGCCGGCGCGGCGCAGGGCGCGCTGGGGGTGGGGGCTGGGGGCGAGGGCCAGGCCAACGCAGGCCACTTTTAGGTGCGATTCTTTTGCTAATTTGCACGATTTCAATATTAAAAGTACTTAAATCCTCTTTCAAAGGCCCTGCCTCTGCATTCATCTTGAGTATTTCCTTCTTTAGTGTGGACGATTTCACTGGGTGTGCTGTTCTAAAAAGCTTTTTCTGTCCAGAGAAGCGACTTCTTTTTTTCTTTTTCTTTTTTACTTTGGCCTGAGTTCGAGGGAGGGGACGGTTAAAAATGAGTCTGGCCGAGAAAGAAGGCCTGGTCCGAAGGAAGCAGCCCTTACAAATAAACCGCAGGGTGATCACAGGGGAAATATATTAATGCTGAGGCTCAGGTTGAGGCAGATTCTACCCCACGGCCAAAGAGGCAGAGATGATCAGTAATCAGTTGGTTGTTCTATTTCTTGATGTGTGGGATTTACCTGACCACCTGCCTGTTTTTTTTTCCCCAGCCCACTTCCCACACCAACACCTTCTCAGGACTTAAGATTCTCAGAGCCCTAATTCCATACCCTTACACTTTCCTTTCAGATGATACAAGCAATACAAGTACTAAGGTTTCATCTTTTGGAGTTAGAAAAGGTAAGCAGGAAATAACACTTCCCGTTTTGATTTAGCCAATTCCCTCTTCTAGTTGTCTGGGACATTTTCAACAAAGGTGCAGTATGAGGTATTGGACACCTGGAGATTTCAAGCATGTTACCATGTCCTTTCTCCAAACTGCTATTTAACCCAGAGGCTCAGAGGATGAGTGAATCTGGACAGTCCTGCCTTTTAAAGCAGCACCCTGTCCCCTAGGCATTCAGGATTATTTTGAAATGAAGCAAACTATTTGTGTTACTGGACATTCAGTCTGCTTGTGTCCCTATTAACTCACCCTGGGCCCAGAGCTTGCATTAGGTGCAAGCAGAGGGCATCATCCTCTCTAGGGTATCTTTACATTGCTCTGCAGCTCAGTTACTTTCCCCTGGAAACATACAAAACTCTTAGCATACTGAATTGCAAATTGTTGCTACTGTTCCAGTGTTTAAATGTTTTAAAATTATTGTCAAAACAGATCTTCCTCTCTAGTTTCCCAGTCTGAACCCATTTATTTCCAGTCCTATTTCTTTCTCTCTCTCTTTATTATAACTTGTTGCTCAGGGAAGTCTCTGGAGAATAATATCTACTGCAACAATTGCTCTATTGTTTCCTCGACTTCAACTATTACACCCTTTAATTAGAGTTAGTTTGGAAGACATCGCGTTGTTGCTCTTTCCAAATGTAACCATGCAACCTGATATTTTTTCTCTTTAAAAATGAAACAACAACATGAGCTGAACCCTCCACCATGACCCTCCTTGTAGGTCCATGAACTGTGTGATAACTTCTGCCACCGGTACATTAGCTGTTTGAAGGGGAAAATGCCTATCGACCTCGTCATTGATGAAAGAGACGGCAGCTCCAAGTCAGACCATGAAGAACTTTCAGGCTCCTCCACAAATCTCACTGACCATGTAAGTTTGCGAGCCTTTAACATTCCTTAAAGGCCACTGGGCAAAATATTAAAAAAAAAAAAACAACTTGTTTTAACATCTAGCTTCACTGACTGAATTTTCTCTTTTAAATAATTTGGTCTCTTTTGGGGTCTTGTCCTCCCTTTCTCACTACCTCTGTTACACCCTTCATTTTCATTTCTCCTTTCTTGGAGCCCTTTTATTTATGCTGAGGGCCAGAAAGGGGGAAAAAATAGGGAATTGATAGAGTGATTTGTTCTCTTAATGTGAAGTTTCCTGAATTTAGAAACTTGGATGTTAGCAAATTCTTTCTTTAATATGGTGACTGCTGTCTATTCTGGTTTCTCAACTCTGTAATCAGTGAAGCAGAGATAGAAAGAGGCAAGAAGACAGTTAGCTGGACAGGATGGGGAGGGGCAGTTCCTGAATGAGAGAATTGCAGAGTGAGGGCTGATTTCCCAGTCTTTCCTAGAGATGACAATTCTGAGAATTATTGGCAATCTTGCACTGCATTAGAAATAAAAGAAGGAGTGAATGAACACATTACAATTCTCAGGGCCTTTGCTCTATAGAAAGTTATTGTCAGAATATGGACTTATTGCCAAGTGCCTGAAGCATCTTCATAATAAAAGACAGTAACCTTGATGAACCAATTATTAACAATGTATTACAGAAAGCTGAAGGGAATTATGATTGAGTAACCATGGGTTAGTGGTTGAATTTTAACACTTTAACAGTTGGTGATGAGGATGGAGAGTATAGTAAGGAATGACTATGTATGTCAAGCCAGGAAAGGAGATTTCCTTCTATTCTCTCTATTTTTAATCCTATTTTGGAACTGATCTAGTGAGTCTGATGCTTAAAAAAAAAAAAGCATATGTAGTGATACTGAAAATTTGAAAAAAAAGTGAAGAGAAGATTGCAGCTGGTCTGAAAGGCGAAAGTGGTGAGGTTAAAGAGTGGGTGTGAACAGCAGTTTATTTATAGGAACTAAAGGGGGGAAGGATAGGGTATCTATACATTCAGTTGAACTTACAACTTAAATGATAAAGGTGGTAGTCTGATAACTTCATGGCTGAAATATTAATTTAACACTCTGAGTTGAACAGGCATTGAGTCTTGAAGGCATTTTGTGACCACCCCCCAACAATTCCTGAATGTTTAGAGGAATGAATTGAGATGCCTTGAGGATAAACCTTCTCTGAGGTTCTCCTCTCCCATCTACCAAAAGTTTTGAAAATATGCTACTGTCGATTTTAATGTTATCTTTGTACTGTATGAGGGAATAATCTAAGAACAAAAGTTAAAAAAAAGAAAAAGAAGAAGGAAAGAAAGGAAAGGAAAAGGCAAAGAAAACCTCAGTCTGGGATGTCATTTCTGAAACAGAATAGATTCTGTGTAGTTGAAAGTTCTTGCACTTTTCTTTACCTTTACCTGTTTCCAATGTGATGGGGAAAATGACCCTTGGGAGTGGGGGTGCTCTTTTGTACACGGAGTGCTTTAAGTGAAATCACAAGTGTGCAGAGGCAACAGCTGTGGAAAGATAATCTGCTTCTCTGTGGCTGGACAATGTGTGTGGTTGTGGTCCATGAGGCATGACACTACTTCTGAAATATTTATTTTGTTGTTTTTAAATTTGTTTTCATTGCTTTGTGTTTCTAAATTCATATGTATCTATGTTGTTGGGTGAATAGGAAGGGATCTATTTTCATGGTTTGTAGAGTGAAAGGTTGACAATTCCCTTTAGACCAAAGCTCTTCTCATGCTATTTCTAGAGGTTCTGAGTACTTGGTTTTCTAGAGCACTCTCTTGACAACTGCTTTTCCAGTGAATGTGTGGAGCTAGAAAATATTGATGTTTACGCAGACTAGATAAGATAAACTAGGCTGTTTGGTTGATAGATAAGGCCAATTTATGGAACTATTGTAATATTTAAATATATACTTCAGAAGAAGGAAGTTGTTCATAAGAGTGCTTTAATAATTTAGCATTCATCCTCTTTGGATAGAAGAGTCAACAGAATCATTCATTGCTCCCCTCTCAGGCCCCCAATCAAGTAAATATGACAACTGATTTATTTTGAACCCATGAGGGCTTGCCACCTCATTGGGCATCATAATTCAAAGCCTTTTATTTCCTGGAGATCTGAACTATAACATTTTTTTTACTTTAGCCCCCTGCTATTTGTTTTGAAATAAACCAATAATTTGTTCCACCAGCACACTGAGTGCGAAATGGAGAGGTTTGCCACAGACTTGTGTTTATGCAGGACAAGAACAAAAACCCTCTAGGTTTTCACCATTTTTGAAACTTTGGTATATAGGTGTATTGATTATATTCATTTCCAGACTTTACCCCACAGTCCTGCAATTCAAATCCTCCTGCTTTTCAGTTGTTCCTGGAAACTCACCCTCTCTCTACCCCCCAACCACAAAAGAGTGAAAACTCCACACAACCACTAACCTGAAAAGTGATATGAGTAGGACATTTTCAGCATGTAAATGTGTCCAATTTGAATCTTCAGGTTTATTTTTTCATTTGCTTTGATATGCATATTTAATACATTGCCCCAGGCTGGATCTCATTTGGTGAACACTGGTGCGGGGGTGATGATGTGACTCTTCAGAAGGACCCAGACAGCGGTTGTTTTCTCTGTTTTATCTGTTGGCCCACTATTTCTGATCTACTGAGCTTCTTCCTGGTTTTATTTGCACATGAAATGCTGAGAGCATTTCAACTTATTGGCTATGAATAATGACAGCTAAAAAAGAAGCGTAGTTTAATTTGTTGTGTGCCAAGGTTTCTCTTGTGGAGGTGACAGTTTGTGACAGCTGTTTGACACCCCCAAAACACATACACCTCTATCCTTATTAAGTGGTATCAAGCTATAATGTGTGTGTGTGTGAGCGCGCATGTGTGCTTTAGGAAGAAATGGGCAAGGAGAGAGACAGTCTAAGAGTGAAAAAGATTAAGTATGTAATTCAATGTCATGGAAAGCAGAGAAAAACTGTCAAGGGCAAGATACTAAGTATCCATATAGGTTTCACTTTTCTTATTAAAGAACTTGAAAATATAAATGAATAAAAGTAATGGACATAAATATCTTTAAAGCAGGTATTATCTAAGAATTTACTATTGGTAAATCATGCTGATTTCACGTTCTGTAATGTCATATAAATATTCTGATATAACACAAGACAACCATAATAGTCTTACCTTCCATTCCTTACGTTCAGTGAGGATACTGCATTTGTTCATTTATTATTAACACACAGGATGTGAATGATGATAGGAGGAAGTTTAAAATTAGAGAATAAAATGTGCATTGTTGGCTACTATTTTGTTTTGTTTTGTAAATTCATAATGACCACTTATATTTTTAATATGATAATATATTTTATTTTATGCTGTTACTGTAACATAAAGATAATAGTTATAGATAGGAAACATCTATTACACTATTCCTTGGAACACTGAGGGGAAAATATATGATAGTCAAAGAAAACAGTATTCTATTTTCCAGCTGCAGTTCATGTTAAGTTTCCCAGACATTCAAATTAATCATGTTTAAAATAAACATGCCAAGAAAGCTGTTTTTCAAAAAAGCTTCAACTTGAAAACTATTGTGAAATAATCATGCTTTTCCTAATCTGTAGTATTTCTGAAAAATAGGTAATATCCCCATTCTATTTTACATTTTACATGAAGTCTCTAGATCTAGAGCAGACAAATTTCATATTTATATTTAAATATATATATATATTTAGATCAAGTTTAGACAAATGAAATAGACTTGTTGGAAATATAGTCTCTGATTTTTTTTTTTTTTTTGCTTGAAGTTCATTTAGAATTTAGAGCTACAATTGCACTGCTATTCCTAATTAATGGTCACAAAGAGCTATATTTTATTTTCTTTAAAAGAAAGAAGTAGAGAGGAAAGAAATGTAATTATCTGTATTAATAGTTAATGGCAGGTACCTAAAATTGACTGCTCTGATAATATCACTAATAAAAGAAATTTTTACTTTAATTTTTGTGCTGTGATTTAAATGAAGACATACTAGTGTTTTTGTTTTTTTTATTGTATCTCTGAATATGTAAAGTTTATCTATGTTTTATGCAGGTTTTAAACATAGGTTAGATCAAAAGGGGGAATCACCAGAATCTTGTTCCTGAAAGAATACAGGCAAGTGCCTGTAGATAAATTCTATTATTTCCTGAAAAATTAAAAGTCAATGACAGTGAGGAGAGGTTTTAAGTGGTTGGCCCTTAGAATATCAAGGGAGAATTATAAGATTTTATAATAATATTAATAATATGAATAGTATTTTTTATCTGTTAGTTTCTTTTTTTAAGAGAAAGGGACAGTGAGAGAGAGAGAGAGAGAGAATCAATTTTATTTAGTTTTTCATGTGGCTTTCATTGCTCTGACACTTCATTGTGTACATGGTGCTGGAGTTTGAACTCGCATCCTCCAGCATGCCAGGCAAGTGCTGTAACTGCTGAGCCACTGCTCCAGCCCATCTGTTTGTTTCTTATGTTATAGTGCAAGATCAGATACCGTGTTGTTATCCTAAGCCTCTGGGGACCAGTTCCATGAAGTTCAACCTCTGAGCTCCGTCCACCAACTCAATGGCACATGCCTGGGAAGGAGCTTTCTGTTATTGATGTTGCTGCATAGTTTCTGGTTATTGATACCTTTCTTCTGAACTTCTCAATAAGAATTATTCTACTATTTAAATTGTATAGGTTGTGCAGTAAATGTTTTCAGTGTAACTGTGATGAAATGAGATTAAAAATAGGTATACTCAACAACCATGTATGCATTCACTAGCAGATAGAATATTGGTATAATTTGAATTAATTTCCTTATTTATTTTCATTCTGAATGTTCTATGAAATATCCCATCACAGTTCAAAATTATTAGAGGCACTTTATAATATGGCATTTTACTAACAATACATGTCTGTTTTCTCTGATAGTTGTCCCAGTAAATGGAGAAATCATTTGCGAAGGGTACTTGCTACTTTTGTGAGAGTTGCTCACATGTTAATTCCCAGAGCTTAATAAAGAGGTGGAAATGGGGAGATGAGGAAAGACCTCAGCTCTATTTGCATTTTTCAAGAATGAGTCCAGGTCCTTCTGAAAGCGCACACAGGTCTCCTGAATTCTTATGACAACTTTACAAAAACAAAGTTGAAATTCCAACATTTATTCAAAACATACAATTAATGTTTTCTTTCTTTTTTTTTTAAAGAGAGAGGGACAGTGAGAGAGATAGAGAAAGAGAGAAATAACTTTATTTAGTTTTCCACATGGCCTTAGTTGCTCCAACACTTAGTTGTGTACGTGGTGCTGGGGTTTGAACCCGGGTCCTCGTGCTTGCCAGGCAAGCACCGAAACCACTGAGCCACTGCTTCAGCCCCACAATTAATGTTTTCAACTTTTATAAACTTGAATACCCCAGGATTAGAGTTTTAATCTGATAAAAAATAATTTCCCCATACTGTTAATGAGAAGTTAAAACATCATAAAGTCAGAGGAAATAAGTAACTTAGTATTAGTAATGTATAATGAAGGGGCTGGAGTGATGGCTTAGCGGTGCTTCACTTGCCTGGCATGAATGAAGTCACAAGTTCACAACCCAGTACCACATACACAACAATGTGTTGGAGCAATGAGGGCCACCTGAAAAGCTAAATAAAATTGATTCTTTCTCTCTCTCTCTCTCTCTCACTGTCCTTCTCTCTTTAAAAAAAAAGTATAATGGTACAAGTATATCTTTCCTTTGTTATTTAAATATATCAAGTCAAATTAGTTTTGCATGCTTTTTTTGCTGATTAAAATATCTTTTTAATGCTTATGAGGACATATCCTGAATTCTATTACTGTGTTTTCCAAGTTCATATATAATTTTTTTGCTCAATGTTGTATAATTGTGTGGATTCTAGGAAATCTAATGGTTATTTTTAAAGCATTTTCAGTAATAGAAATAAGAAGTGGAAGTGACTGACTGACCTTAGGGATTAGCTTGAGCATTTCTTAATTTTGAAGAGCTAAAGAACATGAGGCCAATAGAAATGCAGTGGGGCACTTGCTGCAGGACCTATTAGAGGAGTTACCCAGGTTTTAATTCCAACATCAGGTTTTAATTCCAACCTGATGTCTTCTCTTCTATGCCATATCCACTGAATCACCTTTTCATTTGGGGTCTGAAATGAGGTTCAGATTAGACAGAACTTGTATGTGGTGTGGCCTTCTCTTGTCTCCTTGAAGCCTAATAAAGTTTACTTCCCTATTCAGTTTGGTGTTTATTAAGAAACCCTTACAAATTTTATCCCAGTGACCCCATGGAAGAACCATGATCTATGTGGAATAATTGAAAGAAGGAAATAAGACCAATTCACCAGGACTTTATTATGCTATAGGTAGGTCCCTCACACAAAAATCACCTTGATTTAAAATGTTGCAATTTCACCTTCTCTGCAACCTTACAAAAGAGGTGCATATATGATTTGCTTCCTATGCCCAGAGACTCTTCACGTCTCAATGCTTTTTCCTAGATTTAGCAAAATTCCATGGTGGTGCTAAATCAATTTTTTTGGGGGGCTACACTTTCAAGGGAGAAAACACTGGTAGAATTGTGTTTTCTAGAGAAAGCTGTGTGCAAATGAGAAATGGAGAAGAGCAGCAGAGCGCTCTCCTGTGGCCCTGCTGCTACAAGCTCTGCCCATATTGTCTCCTGCTTTTATATTAATTACAACTTGCATTATCAGCTGTGAGTCTGTAGCCCAGCAAATAGAAAATACTGCCCCTGGAGACTGAGCTTCTTGTATCTATTTTCCATCTCCTTTTATTGTACTCTACTCAGTATTCACTGCTTTTCTCTTGGTAACACCGCTCTTTAACACAATTACATAAGAGCAAGAAGAGTACCATATTTGACTCCCAATTATTAAAGCTACTGGGAATAGAAACGTATTCCATCCTTGCCCTGGGGTGTCTTTGTGATATTTTTGGCAGGAGAACAGGACATATATTCTGGAATTCACATACCTGAATACTCACCCACCCGGAACATAAAGAGCATTTCTCTTTATTTTTCTACATACGTCATGTGTTTCTATGAGCTTTTGTATACCACTTTGGTTTCAGGATTTACTCAAATTCTGCATATAGTTTGGCAGAAAGCCAAGCAGTTATTCTTGAAGAATGTAAACTTGGAAACTATATTGAGTGGAGGGAGAAGAAAAGAGTTGTGATACAAACAAATCTTTCAATCTAAGAAGAAAAATCTCAGCATATGGATAATACACTTTGCTATCCATGTAGGTTACGATATGTTTTTAAGACCAAAGAGGAACAACTTTTTATTGACCAGATTAGCAGTATGCCCTTATATATGATAAAATTACCATGTATAGCTAAGTACAGATAACTTGGGATAACCCCTTAGCCTTGAAACCCCACAGGGATCTATCTGTTCTTTCTTTCAGATTAGATAAATCTCGTGTGATGCTCCTTAGTTTCAGTCAGTCCCTCAACCTAGAACTTAATACTCAAGATACTCTATGGAAACAGATTTTTTTTTCTAAAGAGAGAATTTTGGGGGAGCAAAAAGAAGAAGGAAAAGATGGGGAAATGAGAGGTTTGATAATAAGTTTGAGAAAATTTGGGGACTGGGCTAAAAGCCACAGACCTAACTTATTTGAGGAATCAATTGCTTTTAACATAATATTTGCTCATGTGTCTAATCTTTCACCCCTGTCCTTTGGAAACACCTCCTACACAAAAACATTGAAAGAAATGTACTGAATTATAGATGAATGAAGCCTGACTATAAAACTTAGCACAGGTTTACCTGATAGGAACAAACCAGTGTTCCCAGTTGCAGGAAGTCCTTCTGCATGAATCCTTCCAGTCTTTGCAGTACCTGAACGGAAAGACTTGCTCCAGCTTCATTTGAATGATTATATAATAGCTATTGGATGACATTTTCCTTAAAACATAGTTGAGGTGTTAGTTGCTAATTATTGTAATTTTCATGAGGGGTAAGGAGCTTTTATAGCAGCAGCTTAATAAAAAGCCTGCAGTGCATAAAATTAACATCACTTGCTGTGTACACTGAAAACTTTAGTTTAGGTGAATGTGTAGCAGTTACTGAATTTTCTAAAAGAAGTCTCTAGCCTGTGCTGGTGCAGGACTAAACCCATGCCCGGCCATTCTTCTTTTTCATGTAATTCTTCTAACTCTTTATCTGATTACCATCCAGCAAACTAGAGACACGAAGAGGCTGCAAAGTTAGAAAAGCCCCTGTGCTCTGACTGCCTTTAGCTTGACGCTATTGGAGTGGTAAAAAGAAAGCTCACAGGAGTGTCTTTGTCTTAATATAGGTAACAGAGAACTTGGTTTTTATTTTATCCCACTCAATTTCATTCCCTAATCCACTTTCTCCAACATATCTTTATTTTAGAGATCTATACCTGTGCCATATTTATAGACATGAAATTTCTGCTTGGGGTTTTTCACTTTGAATCAATTGCTTGCCTGATGGCAGTTCCAATAGCATTATTTGATATAAATGTTATTAATCCATAGATCTCTGTGTTATTTTATCATCTATCAAAAATGCCAAATAATAATTTATAATCACTTTGTAGCAGATCTGTAGGGGAAAAATTTCTTTTGTTGCTGTTCCAAATAAGAATATTTCCTTATTTTGTCTTCCCTTGTTTCTGGTTTCATTTTAGTAACATTTTACGTGTTATGTGTACATTATGGAGTTGGTGTTAAGAAAAATGACAAACATTCTTTTCTTGATAAACTGCACATAAGGGCAACATGGTGAAATTATTTTCGGTTAGTCATGCAGTATGCAAGTTACCTATTTTCATATAGATCTGTCTGAATCGTTATTTATAGACCCTAGAAAGAAGCACTGATATATTTTGAGAAATTGATATTTTAAAAAATTTTTGCTCCCTACTGTGCACCACTATACTTGCTAGTAGGTGTGCAGTGTTAGTTGCAACTGGTGCATACAGGTGACACGTGCACAGCTCCGGCCTCAAGGCTGCTGTGTTTCATGTGTGGTTCCTGTTCTCCGTTTCTGCCAGAGGAAATTCCATCTCTTGCCTGCCTTCATGTGGTGCTGATAAAGTCCTTCCTGTACATTAGAATTCCTGTTTTCCTTTAAGCAACAGCAGGGTATTGGGAATGATCAGGAAAAGGGAGGAGGAACAGAAGAATATACTCAGCAAAGCAGCATGAGTTACCATTCTTGGTTTGCCTTGCATGTCCTTTGAAACAATTAGTTCTTCCAGGAAAAATCACTGCTCAATCATTTAAACCTTTCTCAAATTTCAAAAGAAAGTCCTATCTAGTTTACTAGCTGGCAAGTAGCTCATATTTGTTTTATTTTAAAATTATTATGTGTGCCAATTAAGCAGAGGTCAATAACTTAGTAGGTATTGATGTAGTGATGCCATTCATTGTATCTGTTGGTTATATAATCTGTCAGGTGGTAACAATTTTGATAGTTCATACACAGCTATTTTAGGGCAATGCATTTGAGAGAAGTGAAAGGCTGTCCACATTCATGAGCCTGTGCTTTGCTTTTTAAAGGGAATCATTGAAAATTGTAGATGTTAGTGCTCTGAAGTTTTAGTATAGAAGAATATTAGAACCTATTTCTTGAAAGAGTATGCCCTAATCAAAATAATAAAAGTTTTTTTTTAAAAAAAGACTTTCACATTTCTAGGTAGTTTTTTTCTTACTTTTAAAATATACTTTATTGTGGTTTAAACTTGTATATAATAAAACGTACCCATTGAAAGTGTACATTTCAGTTAGTTTTAACAAATGTATACACAGATGTAGTCATCAATCAAGTTCTAGAGCATCTTTCTTTTTTGTACCTATTAAAAGATTACACACCATAACATGGCATGCATGTATGTATGCCTAGTTCCACAAATACTAACATATACACATTTTGTGTCTCCCTCTTCACCTTTCTTCTTGGTTCCTCATTTATGGCCGAAATGGTAACTGTGGAAAATTCCTTGGCATCCTGACATCAGAACCCTTCATCTTGGCGAGACCATGATGATGCAACCTCCACCCACTCAGCAGGCACCCCCGGCCCCTCCAGTGGGGGCCACGCTTCTCAGAGTGGAGACAACAGCAGCGAGCAAGGTAAAAGGCCAAGCATTTTCCTTGTGCAAAGTAGGCATGACTAAAATAACTTCAGTATTTTGTGATATCAGTGCATCTGTCTCCATGTAAACAGGAGAGTGGCAGGTTAGGAGGATAATCAGCTACTATTTAGGGAGACAGTATTTCCTCTTCTTAACTTACTTTACTTTAAAAAAAATCAAAGTGAGCTGTCTAATTTTTAGGCATTACAATAACAATTGATTAGTTCTGCCAATTCTTCTACAAATTTAGTTATCTACACTTTACTCTGGTGGGTGTATTTAAATGGAAAGACAGAACTACTTTACTGCTATAATTCAGTAGTCTGAATTGCACTGTAAATAGGATATTTTGCTTGCAATGTCAACTGTATCAGTCTCTATAATCAAGCAATTATGCCTCTGAAGTGCACAAGATGCAAAAATCTGTTCTTATTAGCTCTGGAAATATTGGGGGACTTTTATGCAGAATCTTATCTTGGGAAGATGAATTTTGAAATTCGAAGATTATTTGTCCCTATTTCCATTCAGCTGACATGGTGACTTTTGTCACAGTTCCTAAAAATTAGAATGATCAGAGGGCAAGGGGACATCCACTGAAGATACTAAGGAAACCTAGTGCAATCTGGGATAAATATTACCATTTTAAACTCACCTATTGCACAGAGAGCAATTATATATTGGTAGGGATGACTCTTCTATGGCTAAAATGATAATTTAAAGGAAGATGCATTATTGAATGTGGGCCAGAAAAGTATATAGATTTTACTTTTTAATATTTTACGTTAGATGGTGTCTGATCTCCTAGGTCTATTTCATCTCCATTATGACTGTGTTTATGGCCACAATATTTAAGCATTAGACAGGCTTCCAAGTAGAGGCCAGTTTAACAGCTTGAGCTGTAGTTATACATGCCATTTTAAGGGGGGTGGTTGATGTAGGGTGGGTGTCTTCCTTCTTCCAAGTTTTGGCCTGGGATTTGGATTCCTGGGTTTCTAGGAGAGCCTATTTAAAAAATGTCCTAAGAGGCCATTCCCTTGTGGTTGGGTCCAAATTGGAATCTACTTCTAAGCAAGTTGCAGTGTACACAGAGATGACGAAGTGTAGAAGATCTTGTGAGTTGTATTTATTTAGGTTTTATATACTGCTTTTATTACACCAGTTAGACTGTATATAAAAGAATTTAAATTACAAGGCATTTTGAAGGTAACTTGCACGTAGCTTTCAATAGATGTGCAATGTAATGACTTGACTGTGGTTCCACATCACAGTGGACTTTTCAGTGTGGTTAAATCTGAAAAGCTTTCTATCATTCCATCCTCCCCACTGCCAGCAACACAAAGGGTGAACCATATCTGTTAATAAAAACAAAACACCCTAAACATTGTACGAAAGAGGGAAAAGGAGAAGCAGACTTAATGGTCTAATGAGGCTATCTTCCAGAGACTTCTTGTATGTGAGGCTGGCTTTGACCTTTCACTTTGCTCAGGAGCCCAGCGCTTCATTTTTCACATTCTTGCAATTACGTTAACGCTTCAAGCATTTCTGACTCCAAGTCAGCTAGCAACACCAGGCATAACTCAACACTGTGAGCTTTTCCCCTCTCTGTAGATTCATTAACAGGTCACCAAGGTCCCAACTGAAATTTAAAACTGACTGGTTCTGTTGGGCTAGTTGAGTTATGGCAAGAGGGATGGCAGGAAGGGCCAGAGAGAAGAGGAGGCGGGAGAGAGAAGACCCTAGGGTTCAGAGCAGGGAATAGTGACAGCAACAGGCAGAGTGTGAAGTTTTATCATTTGGGTTAGATAGTTTTGTTTTGTTGTTTTTTGGTCAGGAAGGAAAAGAGCTCTAAGACTTATACACTGGGTACAAATAATTCACACCAACCTCTGGGCTGGGGGTAGCTGCTCCCACTTATCCCATGTTGAAGGAGTTGATCCCTGAAGGATTTTGTTCCTTTAATCATATCTCCATGGGATTAAAGAATGGACACGGTAGCTTATGTGTAGGAGCACTAGGAAGTCAGTCATTTTCCTGTGTTAAAGTTTGAGAGGAAAAAAGTTCTTATTCCTCTAAAATGGAGACTAGGCATAGAGAATTTCCTACCTGGCATCCGTGCTTAAAACACATGTATAAGACTATCCTGGTTTTTTGTTTTCTTTTGTTTGACAGCAGACTCTAAATTTGGAAAGCCAGGTTTGAGTGCGTTTTGTCATACTTACGCCCATATTAATCTTTTAAACGTGTTTTCAAGTTATTCTGATATTTTGTCCCACCGAATTGTCCAGAGTAGCTTTCAGTGGGAAAGATTAATTATCTGCTTCAGGGCAAAGTCAACAGAGATATTGACTGAAATCGCATATGCTTATCATAGGTTAAATCTTAGGGTTGATGTATAATGGAAAACCTGGGAGAGAAATTTATGTTCTTTGTATTAAATATATTATAATGTTTCACTGAAAACCAAGTTTAGGAAAGAGTTTTCTTGCTTATTCAGAATTTATTAGCACAACAGGCATATGGAAAACTGTAAAACGATTCAGTTTCAAAACAAATTATGATAAACAGAAAAAATAGGAATGAATTGTACTAAATACAGTGTTTTCATACACATTTTAAATTAAACTTTAATAGCCATATGCTATAAAACAATACATGCATTTATGTTGCTTTATAATTTTTGTGAATATTTTTACTGTAGTGATTCATACAAATCTTTACTTTGGAACCTAAAAATACCTTGTTTTATGACCTGATAGTGAATGAGCTACAGTTACACAGGTGAAAGGTCATCTTTTCCTCCTTAGCATTTGTGCAACAAACCAAAAGGAGAGAGAAAAAAAATCAGATCTTTAAAATAATGTAAGAAATAAAGTTGGTAAGATGTAAAACCCGACTTTACTGTATATTTCCAACAGCACATGCCTAGCAGTAAACTGTATAAATATGAACCAGACTTTTCATTCACTCTGATTTCTCTTGCTAGAAGCAGCCAAAGGGAGGGTGTTTGTCTTGTTAGTCACATTAGAATGAGGAAGGAAATCTGGTTTTTCAAGGATAGAACTAGGGTGCAGACTCAGGGCTCTGGGGAAGTAACTGGCCCTCTTTGTGTCTGGCTTCCCATCAGTAAAATGGGGCTTGATAATAAGGCTTGGGGTCCCCATTCTGTACCTGCTGAGTCAAAAGCGGCTTTGTGTTGCATTGTGTATTTTGCCAAAGTAAAGAGTAGGAAGCAGCCCCCTTGTTCCTAGAGTACTTTGAGAGCCTTAGATGAAAGGCACAATATATGTACAAAGTATTATTATTATTGATGGGTTTGTGTAACTCCCATTAGCGCTGATGGTAGCTACGCATGTGAATTGGCAAGAGAATAGACCCCTCAGTGTTCAGAGCACATGAAATTTACATTTTTTCCAGTGCTGTAATTGAGATGTTGACAAATTGGAGAATATTGATGAGCCTTTGTTTTAAGTATTTCGTGCCAAGTTTGTTTTATTTTTCCTGGTTTGAACAATGGTATGGGTTCAGCAGCAATGAATAAAAAGGGTAGAGTAAAGATAACTTTGTATTTCAATATTTTGATGTGCCAATATGAAATAAATTGTCTTAGGCAAATGGGATATTGCTGTTTTAATCATTAGCTATGCATGAAAGAAAAATTGATGTTGACATCTTTGCTGTAAAATCGTTGTAATGGGGCCTTCCTTACAATTCATTTTTGTAAAATTCATTTTGTACATTTTGCAGCAATTGAACAATCCCTGCACTGTGAATAGGCAGGATTCCCAGAAATACCGAGACAGTTGGCCCAGTAACTGCTGAGCTCACACTGCACACCACACACACGTTAACCATGCTGTTGCCAGACCCAGTTTAACCTAAATACATTAGCACTCCAGCATCTATGTAGCCCCAGTCTTTGAGGATACAGAGCTGTGTAAGTCAGCATACTTCCCCACTATTCTGCCATCAAACCCTTCCAATGATGTCCCCATCTATTATCTGGGCAATGAGGCTAGTGTTCCATAGCTATATATTTATTTAGTTATTATACAGTTCTTTAGCAATTATAATGTTGAAGTATGCAAACATGTCCTTAGTAGTGGATGTAAGTGCTTGTAGATGAGCAAACATCTAAGATCTTATTAAACTTTTGAGTTTATAGTACATGTTATAGTTATAAAACAGTATTCTCGTTATATATTTACAGGAGGAGAGGGAAAAAAACAAAACCTCAAACCAACTGACTATGGGTCCTGAATATGTTCTACCAGGATTTCTTATTCATTCTAGGAAAACTCTGTCAATGGAATGTTTTCATAGTGGTGGCAATCTCTTTAAAATAACCCTAAATACAATATGACAGATGCCATCTGGCATAATCTTTTGCTAGTTGCTTTTAACTTTTATTTTTCCTAGAGCTAGGTTCATCCCAAACTGGTCACTTACTGTTACAATAAATACAATGACATTTTTTCCCTTCCTGTCCTAATTGTATCAAAAATTTTTCTAGATTGTACTTGATAATTGAACATGGCCACAGATGAAGCTATTGTTTATGTAATATTTTTCTCTGTCCCCCCAAATGAAATAAGAAAGAATATCATCCTTCAACTGTCAGCAAACAACCAAATAATTTCTGTTGATTTTCTTAGGACTTTCTAGAGTAGTTATCATTAGAAATAAAATTAAACCCTTCTAATAAATAAATGCTCTAGGAGCATGTAATGGTGCCTATAAATGCTTAAAAGCTTTCTATAATTGCTGTTAATTTTGAATAATGTCTTCCTATATGTATCAACTTACTTGGAAAACCCGGAGTTGGGATTTCTAGATTTTTTTTAACTTAGTCATGTAAAGGGATGTCTCTTGATGCCAGTTAGAGTTTAATTTAGAGTAGTAATTAAACTTGAATACTGCCTCATAAACAAAAGATAAACAATAAACCAGCCACGTTCCCTGCTGTTTCATAGCTTTCCTTCCCAGATGTTTTAGCCTGATAATTTTTACACAGTGAACTAACTAACATGGAATTTTGTGGACAGAGGTAGAAAATGTGCTATCGTTTTTTCCTTTCTTTTCTTTTTCTTTTTTGGTAATCCTTTTTTTCCCTCCAAAAATCAGAATGCAGGGTTTTCACTATTTAGATTTTTTAAGCATTGCAATAAAATAAAAAGTGGATGTGTGCTTTAATGATGACCATCGTTGTTCTCAGATATTGCTTTTTTTCCCCTTCAAAACTAATCTGGTCATGACCAACTTTCACACTTATTTATAGAAAGAGGAACATATTTTTATTTGAGTAAAATCTGGATCTTAAGTCAAAGAAGGACAGCTCAACAATGGGAACTTTTCTTGTCACCCTTCTTCTGCGTCCCACCCTCGCGCATTCCCACCCTCGACCTGTGTTACTTTGTGGTGATACTCTTCCTCAGGCTACAAGGGGCTCTCTGTCCAGTTCTGGATCCTTCCACTGTCAGCCATGATCTTTCTAATTGTCAGGTACAAGTCGGCCGCTCAATGCAGAAGCCATGTTATTTTCACTGGGTGGGGTAATTACTGAAAGCTGAGAATAGCTGCACTAAAGACAGAGGGATACTTTCATGATCCCATTAGCATAAGAGTGGGTAAATTATTCATGCCAAGTGAGGATTCTATGGGGAAAAGTATAGTTAATGCACATAGTTTTTAAATGTATCCCTTTCTGCTCTGAGACTAAATTCTTGTTGGAATCAGTTCTCAGACATTTACGGGAAAGCTCTGGTGGCGTGTTAGATGCAGTTCATCTCTCTCTGTTTGCAGCGCTCTCAATAGAGACCATCTGGCAAAGATCCAAAAGGTGATTAAACAAAATGATCAGCTCTTGTTGCTGTGTTACATGTCCAATACTCTGGATTAAAAAACATGACCCACGACAGTCAGGGAACGTCATGCAGCTCCCCCTTCCCCCTCCCCTCTCCGTATAAGAATTCAGATGGTCCACAAATGTGTGTGCCATCTTTGTGTCCTTATGGCCCATAATCATGAACAGGTTGTGCAAATGGCTCTTTCTGTAGCACTGTCTGTTCCAGCAGCATAGAAGCATTTCATATTAATTGGGTCAGTCTAATATTCATATTGACATGGGGAAAATTACTAAAATTTATTCTTATAGCAGACAATGAATATGTGTGCTTTCTGCCATGAGGGAAGTGAAATCTGACAACTGGCTTGTGCGACTGATTAATTTTTCCTGAAACTGGAGAAAATCAAAGCATGGAAAACTGTCATTCTCTGCAAACAGTGCACAGCCCTTTATAACTAAACAAAATGGATTGGGTGGGGGGCTTTCGGGGAGCGTGTGGAAATGAGCTCTGGTGTTAACGCTATAATCAGGGATGAATTTACAGTGCCATTCAGAAGAGCCTCCCTCCCCATAAACAAGCTGATAATCACAGGGAAGCTGACTTCCAATTAGCTTTTCCTTCCCTCACACGGATCAGTATGTTTATGTGTCCTCCTTACGCTTTGATATGTCACTACTGAGTTGGTACATCTCACGTCAAATTCGAAAGTTTGGAAATAAAATGTTTTATTATGAGGAAATCCTGCTAATAAGCAAGGTAATTTCAACCAATCATTTCACGATTGAGTTAAGGTAAAAATGCCAAGATTTGTGACTAAGGGACAGATGTATCTTATCTTTGGGGGTTTGCACCAAATGCCAAGTAGAAATATAAATTGAACAAACCAGACATTGTGAGGAAGTGATTGAAGAAATATTGAGATGAAATCTTGGAATGAAATATATATGTATATTTATAACAATGCTGTGAATTGCTTACATGTCGCATTAGCATGAGCCTGAACTGGGATTTTATTAAAGGGCAGTGTAAAATATATTTAGTAAAGGCAGTCATAATACAGGAGCATTAGGTTATTCAGAGATCATGGCTGACCATTTAATAATACGGAAATTGTCTATGACTGATAGTGTATGATACATCTGAGTGCAAATGTCAGGAGAAGATAAAGAATAACGCAGAAAAGAAAAAAATTCTCAAAAGCCACTTGAAACATCATCATTGCTTGTCGGCCACCCTTTCTAAGGGAGAGCAAAGCAGTAAGTAAGAAATACAGAGGGGCATAGAACTCAGGGAGGGGAAGTGAAGTCCCCTAGAGTCTGTGCAGTGTGGCAGATGAAAGGGACTAGAATAGCCTTGGGGGTCTTAAGGCTATTATAGGGCAACTCATGCTCTGTTATCATGCTGATTTTTCAATTGATTTTTGACTGAGCAGTACTTGTTGAAGCCCTCCAGAGCATCAAACGCAGCCTTATGGTGCTATACGTTGTAATACACTTGTTCTGTTTTTCTTCTCATTGTCTTTACTTGGTTTCAGAAGAATAGTCTGTAATGAAGTGATGTCATTTTCCCCCCTTGTTCTTTCTTTCCTGTTTCTACGTGCAGGGAATTTCTTGAAATTCTTTTTTTGTTTGTTTGTTTATTTGCTTGCTTTTTTGTGGGGGGGGGCAGTGGGAGAGCAACATCATGTGTTGACATCTGTTTTTAATTTGGCCTTGAAAAATATTTTTTGTGTCACAGTAGACAATAATAGAAACCATTTTAATCTCCTAAAATCTGCCCATGGATAATCTCGAGCTATTTGCCAGTTTTCCAGTGGCCGGCAAGAAAGCAGCTAGAGGGTTGTGAGCCAGTTTAGTATCCCTACACAATGACATGTCCCTCACCTTGCTTGAATCCTCACTGAGGAAAAGCCTAGTCTTCCCCAGGAGCTTTCTTTATCTGACCAGGTCTGAGGCCCATTCGTTGGTTCTCCTTCCCTGCACCTCTGTGGAACTTCTCCCTCTATGATGGCATCTTTCCTAGTATTTGCTTCCTGCCCGTGCTCCCGCCCCTCTCACTCTCTGCTTTTCCAAGGTAGGGTTTATCACGTATTCAACTATCTAGCATTAAAAGTCCACTTTTGACTCTACATAGAATCCACAGATTTCCTCCTTTTTTTTTTCTTTTTATTGTAGACAAGGTGACCAAAATTCTGTGTTTATGAATTCTGTTTTCTTGGACCTAAGCAAACTATTTGGAATGTATTTGTACAGCTGTTAAACTTGTATTATGTCATTAAGGGATAAAAATTAATTTGGTTTACTAAAATTTTGTCGTATTCATCACTGCCTGAAACCAATAAGCTATGAACTCCCACTCATGATTTTTTTTTTTTTTTGGATATAGGCAGATTTTTAAATTTGTCTTACGTGTCCTTAAGTGTTATCTTGCATTGTGTTCATATGGTCGGAATCTAGACATGGGATTTCTTTTCATTATGTTATCTATACAAGAGTGTGTAGATTTATGTCTTTAAATGTAATGGTGAATCTAATTAGAAAGATTGCTTCATGTGGCCGGTAGTTCCCACGTTGAACTCAGGGTCCATTTTGCTTATTTAGGAAGGGATTGACCTTGGAGGACATCACTGGTCTTCACACAGAGATAAAGGAGACTGGAAGTAATTTTTGAACTTTTTAGGCTCCATGTGCTCTGTTGATTTTCTACATATGTCCTCCAGTTTTTCATAATGTGCTTTTAGGCAAGTATAATTATTTTTAGCAAAATTTCATAGTAAAAAGTAACCTTTTCGTGCAAATAGGTTACCATGTAGAATCTTAGACTTTGAGTCAAGACTGCTCCAACTATGGTTGCATTGAAAAGGGCACAGGACTAAGAGACAAACATGGGTTCAAATCCTATGTTTCTTTAATGTCTGCAAGTTTCAGTTTATCTCGAAAGTGGAGGAAAGACTACTTACCCTCAAGTTTGTCTTGAAGATTATATTGCACAAGATTCTGTGCACTGAACATGCAACATTGCCTGTGACCAGTAACTTAGTTCCTTCATTTCCCTTCTCCTGTCCCATGCTGACACTAATTAGCTGTATGACCTTGAATGGGTCCCTTAATCTGTTCGAACTTTGGCTGACCCATGAAATAAAATTGAATTAGGTGATCTGTTAAATTCAAGCTCCAAGAATCTAATGTTTACATTCATGGGTCTTATTTTTTATTTATATACTTTATCTTTTTTTTTCCCAAAGAGAGAGGGACAGTGAGAGAGAGAGAGAAAAGAGGGAATCAATTTTATTCAGTTATTCATGTGGCTTTCATTGCTCTGAGACTTCGTTGTGTATGTGGTGCTGGGGTTCAAACCTGTGTACTCGCACATGATGGGCAAGCGTTGTAACCACTGAGCCACTGCTCCAGCCCCTATACTTTATCTTTTTTTTTTTTTAAAGAGAGAGGGACAGTGAGAGACAGAGAAAGAGAGAAACAACTTTATTTAGTTTTTCACATGGCCTTCGTTGTTCCAACACTTAGTTGCATACGTGGTGCTGGGGCTTGAACCCGGGTCCTTATGCTTGCCGGGCAAGCGCGGAAACTGCTGAGCCACCGCTCCAGCCCCTATACTTTATCTTTTAACATAGAGAGGTGGCAAGTTTTTCATCAGGGGTGTAACATGAACAGTTTTATGTCCTTGATTTATAATATGTAGTGAGATAATGTTTTCTGTTTCTTGTATTTGGTTCAGGAGAGTGTTTTTTTCTTCTCAGTTTGGCAAGAAAATAACTAGGCACTTGAGTTTATTTTCTAAGGAGGGTAGAATGCCACAATTAAGATGTAAGACACATAAGCGAAGGTCTTTATGTAAGAATTCTGTTTCCTAAGTATGAGGGACATTTTGTAAACACAAGCAACTTCTCCATCCTCCGTTATCAAATTAGAACTGTCTCTGTTGGAATGTCTATACTTCCCAGGTAAAACAATGAATGATAATCATTATAGAGGTCCGGACTCTACCCTCTCCTGAAATGTATTGCACAGATGTATTTCCTGATGATTCCAGAAAATCATCGGGAAAATTTTACCATTAAATATATTTAACTGTGTTCTAATTATTTAGACTATTAATTCCTACAGGGTATATAGATACTACCTCCAGTTAACAGAATATTTACTTAGTCAAAACACTCTCCTTAACCTTTCCTACCAACTAGAGATATTAGTGTTGCTTTCAACCATTCCTTCTTTTTTTTCTTTAGGTTTAAAGATTTACAAAAGTAGACTAGGAGTGTAAAATTTCATATTTCTTCTTCCAACTAACATTTATAACAAATGCCATCTACTAAAATAAAACTTCCAAAATTTCTATGCACTAAATGTGAGTGATAAAGAAAAGTTGATAAATCATTGAGTATTGGAAGCTTGCGGAGTCTATCTCAGGGTGCCCTTTTCATTTTTGTTTATTTTGGGGGGTACTAGGGCTTGAATTCAGGGGCCATCTACAACTGAGCTAGATTCCCAGCCCCTCCTTTTTTTTTTTTTTTTAATTTTGAAACAGGGTTTCATTAAGTTGCTTAGGGCCTCACTCAGCTGCTGAGGCTGGCCTCAAACTTGGAATCCTTCTGCTTCAGCCTCCCAAGTCGCTGGGACTATAGGCATGCGCCACCATACCTGACTTATGGGAGTCTTTTTCTGATGTCGTGTAGGCACGCACACCTGTCTACAGACAGAAGCTGTTCTCAAGACCTCATCTAAGTGTATGCTATTTAAAATCAGTACACAGAGATATTCCCTGAGCAAGAAACTCTGGGAATAAAAATATGATATCACAAGGTCTCTGCCTTCGGTGGCTTTCCATCTTCTAGGAATGGAGGGGCTCCATGACAGGCGCACAATAACTCATATATGGCAGATACTCACTTATATGGAGTATTGATTGAGGAAGGCTTGCTGATGGTTAAAGGAGCAGTCCGGTGTAAAGAGAGTGGCAGTTTTGGAAACATGGAGTTTTTACCCTGCCATTCCCTTGCACCAATTTTTCTAAATGTCAGTTTCTTCACTTGTAAAATGGGAATAATGACGATCTCATACAGCAGTTGTATATTTAATATGCATTTACTTTTATTTATTTATTTTTTGTTTTCTTTCTTTCTTTCTTTCCTTCCTTCCTTCCTTCCTTCCTTCCTTCTTTCCTTCCTTCCTTTCTGTGGTGCTGGGGATAGAACCTGGGTCCTTACGCATGCTAAGCAAGCACTGAGCTATATCCCCAGCTCTACACATTGGCTTTCTAAAAGTCTCTAGGTGACCAACAGTGGAACCTAAAGAATATTTTATTCGTTCACTATTGATCACATAATTGGTGCCAGGCATTGCTGTAGGTGCTAGGAGTATAAAGGTAAAGACACATCTTTTCCCTTAGTGAGTTTATACCATTCAGCAAATAACTCATAAATGTAAACAAATAAATATACATGCCTCTAATATTACATTTAACATTCAGGTTGTGAGTTATTTCAGGAGTGATTAATGCTGTCCATGAATTATCTGTGGGAGGCTTCTCAGAACTAGGGCGGTCTTAAAAGGTTTTGATGACCTTCAGTGGGTATTTCCAGGTAACAAAGGTAGGGAGGGACTGGGGAGCAGATGGAACAGCCAATGCAAAGGCCCAGAAGTGAGAAGCTGCCTGATACACCTGGAGCCACAACAGACTGCCATCACAGTTTGTGTAAGAGAGTGATGGAGAAAAGTAGGCTGGGGAGGCAAGTGGCAGCTGTACGTGAAGATCCTGATTACCATGCTAAGAAGCTTATACTTAATGCTGTAGAGCACGTTTACCAAACTTTCTTGGTAATATGAAGTTCCTAAAAAGCATGTAAATACAGATTCCCAGGCAGACCACAGACTTCAAAATCAGGATTTCTAGGCGGAATCCTACGAATCTGAGTTTTTGTCATTTTTAATTTTATTTGTTTATTTTGGGGCTGGGGATTGAATCCAGGGGAGCTTTATCCTTTCCGTTATAATTTTAATTTTTTTTGAGATAGGATCTTGCTAAGTTGTTGACATTCAAATTTGCAATCCTCTTGCCTCAGTTTCCCTAGTCACTCAGATTACAGGTGTGTGCCACTGTGCCTGGTTTGGGAATTTGAATTTTTAATGCATATTCCAGAGAAGCCCTGCTTTGGAATATGAGACTCTCATTAAAGAAGTTTAAGCAAAAGGAATTTTGGAGAAAATTACATCTAAAAACCTTGTTGAATATGGAGAATACATTTGAGGGAAATAAGAATAAATGTAAAATAAGAATTAATAATTCAGAAGACAGATGAGGGTTGAAGCAAGGTACTGGTAGTAGAGATGGAGAAGAGATAACTGATGGAGAGATTGCATGTGAAAAGAAGGGAAGAAGGTAGAGTATAGAATAACTATGCAGAGAGAGACTTTCCCCTGGTGGAGGTACCAGACAGTCTTCCTCATTTTTTTCCTTTCATGAATTTTTTTTTAAAAGAAGGACAGTGAGAGAGAGAGAGAGAGAGAGAGAGACAGACAGACAGACAGTCAGAGAGAGAGAGAGAGAAAATCAATTTTTATTTAGTTTTTCACATGGTTTTCATTGCTCTGACACTTGGTTGTATACGTGGGTGCTGGGGTTTGAACCCGTGTACTTGCGCAACGAGCCACCACTCCAGCCCCTCCTTCCATGAATTTTGAAGTAGGGACATCTACCAATCAGTAGAAACTGCCTTTGCTCATACAAAGTTATTGAAGTGGAAATGCTTGATGCATGTTGGTGAATAATGATTCTTCCTGGGAATATAGTACTTAAGGGCAATGTAGAATAGTGGTTAAAAATGAGGCCTCTGGCATTGGCCTGCCTGCCTTTAAATACTTAGATCTGTCGCTTGTGATTGGCAAGTCTCCTATTCTCCACTTTTCATCTATAACATGAAAGTAATAAATAATGTCTAATTTAATAGATTTTGAGGCATAGTGATTAAATGATGTGATAATGTAAAGTGGCGGTTATTTTATATTTAGTTCATATTAAATAAACTTTATAAATTTTTTAAATTTAAAAGTTCCTTTTAAACTCCTTGAAAACTGATGCCATACAACTGAGATCATGACAAAGAACCTGAAAGTGAAATCCTACATTTGTACCTTAGAAAGAGAAGTTATAGACGGGCAAGTTGGAGGAGAATCTACCTGCCCTAGCCCAGCCTTAACCCTGCACCAGCCCCAGACCTCAACTCCTACATGAAAGTATTTCCTTCATCAGAATACCCGTTGCACATTTCTCTGATTCCTTCTTTGCCACATTAGGTTCCCCTGATGCTATAGTAATGATACGTGACTTATTTATTATCCTGCTTTGACTGTAAGATTCTTGAGGACAGTTTATAAGCCTTAGGCATCTCTTTCCTCCCTCTGACATTGTGCTATGATAATGTAGGAGGCATTCAATAATAATAATGATTTTTTTGAAAGGAGGATTGGGTCCATATTGTGCAGGGCAGTGAATAGCAGGCTGGGGAATTTGTGCTTGATTTGGTAGGTAATAGGGACCTATTGAAGATTTGTGAATGGGGGTAGTGACATAATCGCGTTCCTTTTGAATGCCAATGACAAATTCTCCACTATGTCTTCCATGGTCGAAATAGCAGACCCGTATGCGTCCCTGAAATACTGTCTATTTGAAAGAGTGGATATTCTTTGAGTGAAGAAGTAAATTTCAAATAGCTTTAAAAAAAATAAAAGCTTTGACATTCTCTCTGAAGTAATTTAAGCACTTAAATTATTGTGATTCACAGAGGTCCTGTGTCTGTCTCATCATTCTAGAAATGTGTATGTAAGGACACATTTTATAAATCTTGATAGCATTGTAATTATTAACACCTAGAAATGACTCAACAGGACTGCATAAATAAATCATCTTCAATATTTGGAAAATTATGATGTCTGGGATATTTAATATGCATTACTTAAAAAAAAAAGAGAACTTTGTGGTTCCATTGAAACCTGGAGTAGAACAGGATTTCCTCTTGTATAGGAATTTTCAGATCCCTTAATTTGCTAATGTGCATTTTAAATCTGCAAAGGGTAGAGACACAGAGCTTCCCAGAACCAGCTTAAACATTGAGGCAGTTTTTTGTGTTACCTTTGGGGGCCGGTCTTCCTCAGAACACAGTGTGGAAAACATTGTCTTTGCCTTCCCTACTTTCAGGAGTCTTCCTGCATCTTGCATTTAAGAAATGGGTCAGCATGGGCTCAGGATCAATTTTCAATTGTGTAAGAAGCAATTTCCTCTGTGATCAGAAGTCTCATGGACTTCGGCTATTCTTGTACAGAATGTTGTTAACCCAGCTATCCTTGCAGTCATCCTTCATTGTATTAATCACACAAAATGCCTTGAATACTCTGAGTATTTGATTCAAAGTAAGTACATTTGATTACACCTCAAAAATGCTTAAATGAGGATCCCAGTAGAATTATTCTTAGCATTAATTGAACTAATACCCAGCTTGATGCATAGTATGTGATATACTTTCTTTCTCAAAAGCAAACATTTAAAAAAAATTATCCACTGAATTGGAAGCTAGGTGAAAAATAAGGTAGTATTAGACAAAGAAATAATCTTTCCTTGCTTGGGAGTGGATAACTTGACCCTGCTTGCTGGTGAGCAGTGAATTGGGTAAACCGTCCATCAATTGGGGATTTCTGGGAAACAGCTGCAAAGCCCCAATCTGTCTGTAGCTAACTGTTCCAGTTAAGTACACCTGCTGGTACATTTATTACCCTATTGGCAACAAATTTTCCCTGACCCTTATTGTTGGAGGATCCTGGGATTCATTTTTTTCATACTCTCAGGAATATCAAGGAGATCCAGAATTTTCATCTTTCCTTGGTCACCAAGTGATGACAACCCTTCTGAATTCATACGTTCTACTTCTACTGAGTAGTATGTAGCAGGATTACCCACTTGCGTGTGTCACCCCTTTTGGGATACAGGAGGAAGAATTAGTCTGGGCACACCATGTCTAACTCCAGCTTGGAAATGAGCAAGAAGAGGCTGAAGTCCATCTAAGACTATCTTTGAAGTATGGTGAGGAAAAGCCCAATTTTTTTCTCATTTGTCAAGAATTTTTCTGCAAGATTTTGAATGCTTCATAGTAATTTAGCTCATTAATAGGCATCTTCCTTATTTTAGAGATAGGATAGATGTATTTGGAAAACCAATGATTCTTTATGTCATTTGCCAGGTGGCAAAACTGAGGAGATACATGGGTTTGCTATTCCTGATCTTTCCAGACTTTACTGTTGTAACCATGAGCTACATATCCTATCGTAATTGTTAACCACTTAATAGATGAGAATTTTATTCATGTTCTTTATTCTAAAAGGAATTCTAGTTGCTCATTTTTTGCCAGTATAAAACATGAGTTGCTTTCAGTTGGTAAAACAAACAAACAAACAAACAAAAAGCAATGCAAAACAAAAATCCTGGCTAAAAAAAGATAACACTGAAAAGTGATGCCAGGCTTTTTAAAAGATAGAGAAAAATGGTATTCTTAAAGATTGGTGAATAGTTCCATAAGCTTGACATATAAGGTAGAAATATCCCAGAAGCTTCCCTTTGAACATCACTGGGGACCTTGAGACCTGTGCTCCCTACCAGAATGCTGAAAGTGAAAGGAAGTGCCTGGACACCTTCACACAACAGCTCCACTGTAAATAGTAGTGTCTAAAGATGTGGCATTTTAACTTATTTTGTTGGTATCGAGTTACCTTTCTTTTTTTCCTTCTTTCTTTTTAACTTTTTTTGCTTGAATATGCTGGCTTCTTTGTAGGCATGTGGGGAATAGCATTTGCTTAATTTTTATGGTCCTTTAGACAATAGGAGGTATAAGCACCAAGAATTGAAAATTATCAGTCTTGATTCTGGAGGGTTGTTCACCTAGTGCTTGCTCCATAGATGTATCATCCTTGTGCTAGCAAAGTGACTGTACTTAGTTTGTGACAAATAAGTACACATTGGTGGAGCAGATTATTCTTTCAATCTGACAATTGGTTAATAGCTAATAATTTGTAGTGACTCAGTAGATGTTTTAAGTATTGATGTTAGCAACCCCACCCTCCCAAAATTGTTGTTTGTCAAAGTGCCAGTCACCAACTAAGTGCTGCCTGTGTTAGGCAGAAGTGAATAGTCATAGGTGCAAGGAAGAAGTTACAAGATCATGGATTGAACATGGCTATAAATTTAAGGAAGTGTTTTCATGCTTGATGGAAAAGTAATTTTAAAAATTCAAATGTTTATAACTTTATTCTTCAGATCACAGACCAGAGTTAGACCAAGGTCTGAATCTTGACTTTCAAGCTAAGATGACTTGATTTGAATGACTATATGCTGGATTGGGCATATTCAATACAGTGTTCTTCATACATGTTGAATACATAATAGCAATAATAATGATAATAATAATATGCACATGACCACTGACTTTATTAGTTTTGGTTCCATAGCTTGAACTTTAAACCCACATATTTTCTATGAATTTCTTTTTCAGTATGTAGCATAATGTGATTTCTAAAAAGAAGAGAACCAAGAGCTCAACAGCCTCTCTGTTTTTCTGGAGTCCTTGTTATATAATACAGACACACATAGACAGGGCAAGGTTTGTAGGAGTTTCAGGAAAAGGGTAAAATTCGGGGAAAAGATTGAAGTCAAACATTTAGTTTTCTATGTATCGTCATTTGGTGCCAAATCAAATGCTGTCTTCCTTTCCTTTTCTAACATTTCTTGTTTTTTAATTTTCTACCTGAAGGTCACAATGGTGTGGGCTCAGGGGACTGAATGTGGGCCTTTCCATTAGCCTATGTGCAGCTGGAAGGGGAAGGCCCAGAGGTTAGGGACTCACACTGCAGCGTGAGAGGGTCTGGCGAGGTTCCACCCTTTACTACTTGTTAACTGGATGCTCACCTTGTGAAGGGGTTCGGTGGAAGACAAATGTATGCCTGGCATGTTATAACCTTCCATTAAAAGTTAGTTGTGGGGGCTGGAGCGGTGGCTCAGCGGTTTCGGCACTTGCCTGGCAAGCACGAGGACCTGGGTTCAAACCCCAGCACCACGTACACAACTGAGTGTTAGAGTAACTGAGGCCATGTGAAAGACTAAATAAAGTTGTTTCTTTCTCTGTCTCTCTCACTGTCCCTCTTTCTTTAAAAAAAAAAAAAAAAAAGTTAGTTGCGATTAACATCTCCATCAATTCTTCAAACTCTCATGGATTTATCCTTACATCTCTGTGTGATAAGGATGGAAGGGGATTCCTGTCTTTCCCAACTCTAACATGCTATTTCTATTATTTTTCAAATGATATCATTTAAAATCAAAGCATGTCTACAACGTGATATCTTATATTTAGTTACACATTTCTAGTTCTGAATATATTTTTACATGAATTTTCATGTGATTGCCCCAGAATTGCTCAGATTTATCCTTATTTTCCAGATGAGGTGGTTGGCCTGGGGGAGGGTCAATTACTTGCCCATCATCAAAGGGAAAGGTAGCAGAAGAGCTAAAACAAGGCCATTTAAATTTTTTCATGCTCTTTACCTGCAAAGTGCATTTTGCATAAAAAGGTATTCAGTTCACAAATGGTGTAAAATTTAATGAAGGCAACTGACTGTCCTGAGAAAGTCATTAAACCCCCATGTCATCTCTCTCTAATCAAAAGGCTGCCGCCCATCTATTATTTCTTTATTACAACCTTTCATTTTTATTTCTTCAACTTAAACTGGAGCCTGAGCTATCATATGCCCCTTGTTAAAGATTTTAAATCTGTGATTTATGCTTTGGAAGCTTTTCCATATCTTTTGTTTTTCATTTATATTGGTCAGATCCATAAGGTCCATCTTTGAGTAGGAAAACAAGAGGTCAGAAACTAAACTGACATGTTCTGAAGGTTTAAGTTTCTCCTTGTTCCTGATAATGGCAAAAAATGCATGCGGTGCTGAAGCATAAATAAGACTACCTTTCTTCTGGGACTAATCAATTTCATATATACATTAATGATGCTTATTTGTGTTTCAGTATTTGCTCTTTGGATCAGTTATCCACTAGTTTGGAGGGACAATAAGAATTCTGCTACCCAAAGAGAATCTACCAATTCCATTAGTCACACATCCAACTGGATCAAAAAACTGAAGAGTCAGTGAATATTTCATATTGTGGGTTTTTAAGAGATACTTTTGTGTGAATAAAAAAAGGACTTTATCAAAGCTGTTCATTTCAATTTCCTTTTTAATTTGCTCACCAACACCACTTAATCACCTCTGCAACCTACTAGAAATGCTTGCTAGATTGGCTTTAAAAATTCAGCCAAGTGATTTCTTTTTCTTTTTCTTTTTTAGCTATGAATTGGCTTAGCATCCTGTTTTTATCTGGCTTGAAATATTGAAGTGGTAAAATAAAACCACGTTCTTTAATTGAAAGGTGCTTCTGCAATATTCAAACCACAGTGTCAGTCACATGTAATGTTCAAATTCTTCAGAGATTTTGAAGTACTTAAAGGCATCCTCAGTATTCTGAGAAAGTTATATCTGCTCCACTATAAAATAAAGAAGAACCAGTCAGGGCTTCCTCTTCTCTTTGGCAATATTTTTTCCCTAAAGGATTTCTTGACGCTCTCTTTAGTTCTTAACTTCCAGGGTTGTTTCTGACAAGTCTCCAGAGATGTGTCTCAGTGCCTGTAGTAGTGTCAAAAGCATGAAGCCACTTGTCCAGGTGCTGAGACCTTACCTTTGATTGCCAGCAATTTACTAGGTGAAGTGCTTAATTTACTAGGTGAAGCCCTGCCTGAGGGCTTCCAGAATTTACATTATGCACTTCTGAAAGGGCAGACTTTTACTTGGGACCACGTGAGTTGTTCTAATCTCCAGTTGACTCAATCTTGGAAATTTCTGAACAAGATTACATCATGAGTAATCAGAGGAATAAGGGTGATATTAACGCATAATTTAAAAGTCATACAGTATCCTGTATGCAAAGTTTCCTATACTTTTGTAAAGATCCGAAAAGCACACTTAGTAAATATCTAGTTACCTTTGTTTGAACATTTCAACAGGAACTAGTTGCCTAAGAAATGATAGCATACAATAGATAATTTATTCCCTCTTTAGAAATCTTGTACTTGTTTGTTGATTTTTACTCACTGGATTGGGGTTGTGGTTTAAAGAGAAGTTAATTCTGACTTTCTTAAAACCTACAGAGTTTCAGGATTTCTTAAAGACAATGGCTTTTGATATTCCAATCCAATAAAGTTTCCCATGTGTAAGTGTTCTTACACCTTCTTTGGTTCTACAACAGTGCCAATGGTGTCTATGCAAGGTTGAGAACTAATTATTCAATTATTTTGACTAGTGAAAATCAAAATCAGTATTTCATTTTTCTTAGGGATAAGACATTTGCCTAAATTTGTTTTAATTCCACAGTTCATTTCCCTGTGTAAATATATTTTACTGTTATTTACTGTAAGGATTCCTAATATGGTTCATAAATGTCTCTTAAACTTTTGTAAATGATATAGATTATGTTTATTTATAAATTGTGAACATTTATAGTAATGTACTAAATATATTTTATTTTATGTAATTACACAAAGAAAAAAACAGATATTTCTTAGCTACATTACTCTATAAATGTGTATTTTCAGCTTTGAGACTAAGTAGATATGTCTTTAATTTCCTAGTTTTCTACTTATTTAATATATTGTATGGAGACAAAGGTAATTTTTTTCTCTTTTGATGATTTTAGCTTATAAAAAGTAATATTTTATTTTCATTGAGATATCATAACAAGTCATATGGGACCTTAAGATTTTTTTTTCCTTTGCCTTTATATACTAAATACATGGAAATGACTTCCCAACTCACCATGTCCCTCTAATCAAATTTTTCCTATATTGAGCATTGACAAAACAAAATTGTTTTGTTTTAAACCTTGACCAGTTCTAGTCTAATTGTTTGATCCAAGCAAGGATTTCAACATAGATATATTTTTTTAAAAGAGAGAAAGACAGTGAGAGAGAGAGACAGAGAGAATCAATATTTTTTGAGTTTTTCACATGCCTTTCATTGTTCCGACACTTAATTGTGTACAAGGGTGCTGGGGTTTGAACCTGTGTACTTGGCACATGCCAGGCAAGCGCTGTAACCGCCGAGCCACCGCTCCAGCCCCTCAACATAGATCTTGCAATCAATACTCATTGGCCAAAGACATTGTTTCTTTTGACATTAGTTTACTTTTCCTGACCTCTTTATGTCAGGGAAGAAAAAAACTGATGTGTTATGTGAGCTAATTTCTTTCTTTCTTTTTTTTTTTAAGAAAGAGGGGACAGTGTGAGAGAGAGACAGAGAGAATCAATTTTTATTGAGTTTTTCACATGGCTTTCGTTGCTCTGAGACTTCGTTGCATATATGGATGCTGGGGTTTGAACTCGCGTACTTGCGCATGCCAGGCAAGCGCCGAAACCGCTGAGCCACCGCTCCAGCCCCATGAGCTAATTTCTTAAGAGCTTTCAGTGCCATCTTGCATCTGACCTATTCTTTCCAGATATTAGCTTTGTTTAGTACTACATCTTTATTATAACTTGAATCTTAGTCCTTTTGTTTGATTATTAGCATTGATGAATAAAAAAGTGCTAGATCAAGGCCAAGTGTCTATGATATACATGCACAACATGGCAGCAGTAGCAAGATCATTAGCGTTATCACAGCTAACGTCTGACAACAGTTCTATGACAGATTCTGTGCTACGTATGTTTTATGTAGTTTAATCCTCAAAATATTGTGCAGCAGTTTCAGTTGGGAAACCCAAGGCTAAGAAACAGAACTTACCTCCATTATCTAGAATTGGTGGGGTCAATATTCTAACTCTGTGGCCCCCCAAACTCCAACTTAACTGGTATACCATGCCCTATCTACTAAACACGTGTCAGATGGTGTAAGATACCTATTGTCAGCCCAGAAATCTGGGCTGCAGGTATTTTCTTCCATTATGAATGCCTCCAGCACATTGTGATATTTTTTCATATACCTGGATATTTCTCAAAAGTTTTTTGAAGCAGGATTTGGTGGCTCATGCCTGTAATCCCAGCAGCTTAGGAGGCTGAGGCAGGAAGATTGCAAGTTCAAAGCCAGCTTCAGCAATGTATCGAGGCCCTAAACAACTTAGCAAGACCCTATCTCAGAATAAACTATAGAAAGGGCTAGAGATGTGGTTTAGTGGTTAATGCCTGGGGGTTCAATCCCTGGTGCCTCTCCCTAAAAAAGAAAAAAAAAAGTTTTTTGAGATGTCATAGGCCATAGCATTATTAGAAATTGAAACTCTTTTCTAAAAACCTAAGCTATAAGTTCTTACTTGACATCAGGATGTAATGCCATGTATAATCTTGGGAAATCACTGATTCTATATAGAAGTGGCTTCAAAAGTAATCTTACCACATTCCCTGAACGCCCCAGAGCCATCTGACATTTCTGATATTATTTCAAGAGCCAAGTGATCAAAGTTTCCTAAGCCCTTATCTTCATGAATAAGATGATAAAGTGAAGAAATGACCAGCTCCCAAATTTCCCATACATTCCACTAAATGCACAGTTGGAATTTGTGAAGGATGTAGCCAGTGTGTTGGCTTTCACCTGTAATTCTGGTGCCTTAGGAGGCTGAGGCAGAAGGATTACAAGTTCAAAGCCAGCCTCAGCAATTTACTGAGGCCCTAAGCAATTTAGTGGGCCCCTCTCTCAAAACAAAATATAAAAAGGGCTGGGGATGTGGCTCAATGATTTAGCATCCCTGAGTTCAGTTCCCAGTACCAAGCGGGGTGGGGGGTAGAATCTGTGAAAGATGCAATTGAAATTTTTTTCCAGTTAATAACAGAGAATGAGGGGTGTTTCTATTTTTTCAATATTGGCCTGATCCATCTCCATGATGTTAGGGCAATAACCACTGACAAACAAGAGGTCAAAGTTTTATGTTGTCTCCCATGTGAAAGGCTTTGCCTTCTGCCTCTCTTACCATGTTTGAGTCCTTCCTTCCCTTCTGTGGCCTCTATTTTTGTAATCAAAGCACATCATTGATTTTTTGCTGCTTATTATTATAACTTTTGACATCCAAGGAGGGTCTTTGTTAAATAATTTCCTAGGCATACCTGAGCAATCCTGCTTCCTCTCTAGGGAAACAAGTTGGTCTCTGTCACACAGTGACCATGCTTACATACTCAAACTGGGCATTGAAATTATCCCAGGTGTCAGTAAGAGGGAGGACCACATTGTCAGTGTAGTGCCACATTCACAGTGTGTTGAGCTCTGAGAGCTTGGAGTCATTGGCCACACTGGCTAGCCCTGGGCACCTGATCCATAGTAGGTATCTGTGCCTTTTCTTACCACTGATTGCTACTGAGGCAGAGTAAAAACACATAGGTGGGCTCCTGAGCAGATCATGGGCATGAGCGCATTAGGAGCTCCAAGTTCTAGTCTTAGTAGCAATTTCCCCCTGTGAGCTTAAGCAATTTATTTGATAAAATACCTTGTTTTGAATTTTTAAAAATTATATTGACTTCTATTTTGTCTACTTCTTTAAGCAGCCTTAAGATTTTTTAAAAAATAATTAAATCAATCCATTAATTAATTAATTTGCAGTACTGGAGATTTAACCCAAGGGCATTCCACTACCACTGAGCCTCATCCCCAGTCCTTTAATTTTTTTATTTTGAGACAGGGTTTTACTGAAGTGCTCAGGGTGGCCTTCAGCTTGCCATCCAATTCTTCTGTCTCAGTCTCCCAAGTTGCTGGGGATTATAGACGTGTGCTGCTGTGCCTAGCTAGCAGCTTTAAGATTTTTTAAAGTTGTTTTTAGATGTTTTATGGCTGCCATTTTATTTATAGTGAGACATCCAGGTTTCAAAAACTAAGAGAAAATGCTATGCTTTTCAAAAAAGTTTCAGAAAAACTGATTGGTAACTACAAATCTTACTTTCTACAGTCATCTCCCAAAAGACCCAGAATTCCTACCTGCTTGTATAATTTATTTCAGAGAAACAATTTGATCACTTTAGGATTTTTTTTAAGTGTTAAAAGTAAGTATTGAAAGATTTGATGCCAGCTTAAGTCCCTAATGAATGATTTATCAAGGTAGACGTGGCAACTAGGTACTTCTGAAATATTCTTAATGAATTTTTAGTGTGGATACTTCACAACTAAGAACTCTAATCTGTAGCTGTTTGGTGGTTTTTACCTAAACATGTATATGTTAAAGATGGTTTTATAGATACAGGTGTAGTCATTGTTTTCTATAGGATCTCTCTCTCTCTCTCTCTCTCTATATATATATATATATATATACACATACATACACACACACATACATATATATCGTTTTTTTTTAAGAGAGAGGGACAGTGAGAGAGAAAGAGTCCATTTTATTTAGTTGTCTATGTGGCTTTCATTGCTCCAACACTTCGTTGTGTATGTTGTGCTGAGATTTGAACTTGCATCCTTGCAAATGCCAGGCAAGCACTGTTGACTGCTGAGCCTCTTCTCCAGCCCTTGTGTAGGATTTTACGGATGATAGAGACTCATCTATTTCCTATGCAAAATATAAATTGATGTCTCTCCGTTGAACACTTCCATGGTGGACCTCTGTGACCTTCTGTTCAGGCATCTGGTACATTTTGATACTACAACATGAAGTCTTTTAAGGAGGCCCCCTTGTCTTCCTTTGAATCCCATTTCACAACAGTTTCATTTTGTTTTGTTTTGGTGGAGGGGATAGGAAAAGCCTGGGATCAAACCCAGAGCCTTGAGCATAGTAGGCAAGTGCTCCCCCAACTCTTTGACCCCTTGCTCTATTGTTACCCTTAAAAGAACACTTTTAGGTAACCAATGAGAAGGTCAGTTCTGACAGTAGCTGCAGAATAACTGGGCTGGAGTCCTCTACTCAAAGGCAGGTTTATAACAGACTTGAGGATCAGATGCAAATCTGTGCAGGGGTCTTACCTGCCATTCTAAAATTATTAACTCTATCATACATTCTCGTAGGAAATTCTTGACTTTCGGGTTAATTTCCTTTCTTGATTGATAGTGCTGTAAAGTATGTGATACCCTCAAAAATGGATGATAATTAAATTCATGCCACTTCATTATTAGGTACCTATTTTCTTCTCAGATTCCTTTGGCAGATAAAATACAATTTTGGCCTACAAGGTCCTATTTGTAGGGCTATTCTCTTCAGTTGTTATAATAGTGTAGATTCTTTGTACTTTGTAGCCAATGCCAAATTCTAAGCATCAGACTCACAATAAGAAATGGTGACAAGTTTATAAGTCATTACAAGATCATAAACAGGTTCTTTTTATTCACTTTATTTGCTTGGATTTCACCCAAGCATCTTTTAAAAGTTCAGATACAAATTTCTCCTTTTATATATCTTATTTTTCCTGTTGAGTCTGTGTCATAATCGTTTCACTTATTTTTCAGTTACCTTCCAAACACCTCAAGAAAAGACATAGAGAACATGGTAAGGGGTTATAGACATTAAACTGGTAAATTTAGCACACAGTGACTTCTGGGAACTAAAATGTCAATGTAGAACATGTGCTTAATTTAACAGCCCATAACACTGCTTTTAGAATACTGAATACCTACCCTAAGGAGAGCTTATAAAAGCAGGGTCTTTAAAGTTTGTAGATTAGACCAAGTGAGACGATACACATTCTCTCTGTCAGTTCCTGTTAATCCCAGGAAGCTACAAGGGGATATGTGAAAAGGAGTTTTGAAATACATTCTTTTGGAGAATTTGGTAATAACTTAAAAGAAGACAGAATATTCAGGAAAATATTGTTTATTTGCAAGTCTTAGTATCCTAAGGACACGGAAGAAAGTGGATTCCTTTTGTGAGGATTTTTAAGCTTTCTTGAATGAAGAAATGTATAAAATGCTTAGTTCTTAAAAAAAATGTGTCCTTAGTTTCTGTTGCTTAGGACTAGGCCAAATAATTTCAAAGTATCTCTAATTCTTTTTTTTTTCTCTTGAAATTATCTCTGATTCTCTGTCTCCCATATGTAACTCGTCAGCCATGACTATTTCCTTACTCTTAAATATATAATTTATAAATAGAAGCAATGTTGATAGACTTGTTTGACTCTCTTCTAGAAATAAATGACTCATTTTGGATTGCATGTGAGAGCTTCAAGCTGCTCCAAGTAACAATCCACGACAATGAGAAAATCTTGATATTATTCATCTAGGCAGCAGGAAATTAAGGAAAAGAAAAAAAGCAGTCTGCCCTGGTGGCAACTGGGACCTTTTATCTATAGCATATCAACAATGGAGATGCTGGCAAAAGTCAGAAAGGGGATTCTCCTTTTGAAATAAATTCCCTGGAAAAGGGACACCTCTGTTTGTTTTCAAAATGCAGGAAATCAACATCATCTCTGGCAGGTATCTTTCCTCATAATCTGGCCCAGTAAAAGTGGGCCAAATGATCTTGACCCAAATGATTTATGGAAACTTTGCTGCTGAATTTGACGCCCACTGCTCTTCTTCTTGTTTTCAGATTGAGATGCCTATGGGGGTAGAGGGAGGAGAACACAATTCTAATGCAGAAATTATTTAGACTTGCAAAGTTTGTTTCCCAAGGAGGAAAGAGCTTTGTTGGGAGCGACTGCCCAGATCGCGTGGTGCAACCTTTTGATAACTGAGTGTCTGCTGGAGAGAGCTGTGAGAGATGACCTTTTGACCTAGGAAGGAATGCTGTGAAGGTGGGAATGTACTCTGAAACCTGGCCCAGGAGAAAAACGTGGAAAACAGTCCCAGCCACTCCAGTACAGGATCTAGCTTGGTTTGAGCTTTGAATTTAATATCAGCTGGTAAAAACTTAAGGGAATTTCCTACAATTATTCCAGACCTTTTCTATTACTCCCACTGTCTGAAGTAAAGGGCAAACAATATGAATCGCATGTTGCAAACGGCATGAGAGGTCAGCTGTGTTCATCCCACCAGCTCATGGGCTAGAACCCATGTCTTGGACCTGTTTTCATGGGGGGAATGAAGCCTATGCACATTGGTTCGGTGGCCTTAGGTGGAGGTGGGGGCACGGGGAAGAGAATGAGTCCATTGCTCCAAAAGCTTTCCCAGTAGTAATGATCTTCATAGAAACAAAAATCCATTGTGCAGAGCTGTAACCTGAGAAACTCTCTGTGATCCTGCTTGTTTTACTCACCAACATTGATCCCCAATACATGTGACCCTTTGAAAAGCAGCACCGTGTTGGTGATTCCTCTTATTGCTAAATACCGTTGTGTTCGGAATGGCCATTTACATATGATTGCCCTGCCCACCTGAGTGCTTGATGGGCTTTCGCTAACTCTCTGATGCCACCTGACCAGCACAGGATACAGGCCTTGGCCTCTTGATCACTCACTTTGCCCTGTGTTCTGTCATTTCTTGATGCTCTCTCTGAAAATGAACTAGGAAGCTTAGCATTGCTGAAAATAGGGTACAAGATCTGTGTGGGGGTAGAGGTGGGGAGACACAAGAAAGCCTGGCAAAGCCTTGAAGAAAATAGGTTACTTCATTTTATTATTTTTTCTCCAGTTCCATAATATGTCTGCATGCTTTAGCACTGATTTCTCAGCTAGTTGGGTCCCAGGAGGCCCCATTGAGCCCTGTACTGCTCAGGGAGTTGCAGCTGTATAAAATGGGGGGAAAATTGTAGTTTGTATGAATTGTTCTTTACCTTGGTTTGGGTTCAGAATGGCAGCTGCACTCCGACTTTGTGTGTGACAGCACAAAGGCCAGCAAAACTGAAAAGCAAGTCAGCAAGTAGAGAGACAAAAGCAACCATCAGCTAATACAGCTCCACATGGCCTGACTAATTTATGAGAAAAAACTGTTCTGCTCATTGGATCAGCACTCTGAGGAGGCAGGTGGAATTGCAGGAAGTTTTCATTGACTCTCCTGAGCAACTAAGGACGCCACGAGAGATTCTGCTCAGTTTGAACTTTATCAGGGTCTACGCTTAATCAATAGAGTATTGGAAAAAGAATTAATTACTAAAGCAGAATAAAACAGCTGCATTTTAAACTAAGGATCCATCAATTCAGTAATCTTCCGGTTACAGGCTAGGTGCCGTGAGGATTTGCCTCTTTGTAATGAGGAACCCGGGGAGTTTCCTCATGAACAGGCTGGGAATTCACATTAGCCTGTTTCAGCTATTTGTCATTAGTACAACTCATTTCTCCTCTCCTGCACTACAACTTGTATTTTATGTACTATGGAACCCACAAAATTCCCACATTCACGGGAGGGAGGGCGTTAAGACGAAAATCATTGTCACCCTGAGAAACAGTCTTAACCTAGCTCTGCCTCTTTATTCTGGAGGCCGGGGTGGGAGCCGTTGGGAGCTGGACCCTGCTCCATTGTGCCCAGGGTGGGGGTCAGGGCCCCGCCTGTTGAAGGCACACTGGCTTGAACCCAGCCTGGAAATGTTTCATCTATAATTTCCATAATGGTGGATTTCAAGGAGGGCTGAGGAGGGTTATGGGAGATGAATTAGGTTTTTAGTGAGCTCATTAGGAAGCCAAACAGAGTTGAGACGGCCAGGCGGTGAGCGGGGCTGTAATCAGTTCTGCTCGCTTTGTTCCTTGCCTTCGGGACATGTTTCGGAAAAACTTGGTGGCGGGGGCTGCCCAGCCGGTGCGGAGCCCAGGCTGCCGTCCTGGTGGCTGACTTGTTGATTTGTAAACCTCTTAATTCATTTTTTTTGTTCAATTTAATCTTTTCTTTCTGAAGGAAAATTAGTTGAATGTTAGCCCTCTTTGCACTATTCACCTCTTAAATTATGCTCATTTTGAAGAGCTTGTTATGCCTGAATAAACATGAAATGACTTGGCATTTTCCCATCAGAGGCACACCCATTTTAACACCATGTATTTACCATTCCTGGAAATGTCTCATTAACTTCTGAAAATCTGCGAGCGTGATATTTTGGGCTACTGTAACACACCTCTTGGCAGTCACAGAAGGCAGTTTGGTTAATGCCTCATAATATCCATTTTTATTCTCAACATGAAGAAAGACTCTCTATAGAAAATTGATGCAGTTTGCTCTGCTAATTTTCATGCTCATTCCAATTAATTTAACATGACCCAGATTTTCTTCCTCGGGCTCATCCTGACTAATTAGTAAAGCAACACCTAGAACAAGTTATGTTTAATAACATTGAGGAACACTAGTTGTGAGTGATTTTGATGCTAATAAAGATATTCACTGATGGGACAGATATTTTATGTCAATTATGGTATGTAATTTAGAAGTCCCAATGTGTTGGTTGGAATATAGAAAGGCCAGCAAATCACTAAGGGAGATAATAGTAATAGTGTTTTTAACACTTCTACAGAACCTAAATAACCACTGGAACCAATTACTTAATTATTATTATGTTATTTTTCATTTTTGATAGAACTAAGCAGGATTGTTAACGGGTTCCATGGTAATGAAAGGGGTGGAGCTGTTGCGTTATAAACCTGACCCATACTCACCGGGCTGGGCTTTCAGTACTTACTGAACCTTGGCAGGAGAAGAAAAGCAATCCGGGCCATCAGAAAGCAGCGTTTGTTCAAGGGGAAGGAGTGGTTTCCCCACCTCTGTGGTTGGAGTTCTTTTATCACATTTTTGTCAGTGAGATGAATCAATTGTACAGCTTACCGCAAGGCTGAGGTAGTGGTGGCTACAGGGGGAGCGAAGTCCAATAATGTTGCTTAACGTGGGAGAGGTGAGAGCTCTCTACCTTCTAACAAGGAAGACAGTTGAAGGTAAGGCTCTAGGAATGGAAAAAACACAGGGAAGAATTAGGTTGGCGCTGGGGAGATCAGTGGAAGAGCAAATGCCTAAAAGGCTCAGAGTTCCATCCTCACCACGAAAAAAAAAGAGAATTATAGGATTACAATTATTACCTTCTTAACAAGTATTTCTTCAGTGTCTGCTATGTGCCAGGTACTGTGCTGTGCGCTGGGAGCATGTTGATTGTGCTGGAGCCTGTCCTCATAGTACCTGTGTTTATGATCAAATGTAAATTCTCTGTTATCTTCAGCTGATGGACCACAGAAACTTTGAGTGAATGATTCGATAGTGTTCAGAAATGTTTTGAAGATTTTTAGGAGGATGGAAGGTCTGGACAGAGGATCTGTAATGTCTGGGGTAGCCATTGTGGAATGCGGTCTATTCTAAGGTTTAAACAGGTGGGTGTGGCTCCTCTCTGCGCCACTTATTACTCCAGTGACCTTGGACAAATTGTTCAACCTCTCTCCACCTCAGTTTCTTCTTCATGTATAAAATGAAAACCCTGATAGAATGGTGAGAATAAACAATGTCATTCATGTAAAGAGCTTAGCATCGTGTCTGAAAAGAGAGAAGAGCTCAATAAATATTATTTTGTATTAATACTGTGGTTATTATAGAAAATATCTATAGTGAAAACTTCAGAATCATGTAACAGGATATATGCTAATCCTTTCTCAATCCTCATTTCTATTATTGAACTCTGAAGTTAGAATTGACAAGAATACTTCTTTTTTCTAAATCTTACAAACAGGCTGCTTTCTATATCAATTGTTAAAAGTACACATCTCCTGCCTCCTAATTGTTTATTGGTGAGTTTTTTATGTGTAAAGTCACTGATTTCTTACAGGTTAGGGCTTCTATTATGAGTATTTACTTGCACTTTGTGTTTTTTATCTACTCAAAATGGAGAGAAAAAATAATTGAAACATTTGTGAGGCTAAGCATAGTGATAAGAATAGGCAAGTTGAAAAATAGAAAAAGCAAAAGAAATGCCATGTTATTTGATAGTAAAACTGAAAATATTGCTTTGTGAAATTACCATTTTAGGGCTGGAGAGGTTGCTCAGTGGTTACAGCACTTGCCTGGCATGCATGAGGACACAGGTTCAAACCCCAGCATCACGTACACAACGAAGTGTCAGAGCAATGAAAGCCACATGAGAAACTAAATAAAATTCTCTCTTTTTCTCTGTCACTTTCTGTTAAAAAAAATTACCATTTTGGTAGATCAACAATGTCCAGATATTAACAATTTCACATGGTTTAAACAAATAATATTCATAGACTAGAAGTAATAGAAGGTTCTTCAGGCAAAACATTAACCTCATTTGCCTTATCTGTTAAATGGGTGTAATAATATATGGTCCTTGATAATCAGTTATTGCCACAAGTAATTTGAAAACTGGAAAATCATATAAATCCAAGATGTTTTTATCCAAGATCACATATTTCTAAGCTGTGACACAGATGTTACAGTAACTAATCCAGTCATCATTTTCTTGATGTTGTATGGTTGATGTGTATAGAACATAGACTTCACCTTCTACCAGAATAATATATCAACAGTAGAAAAGCTAGATTTTAGTGAAAATTTTATAGATATAAAATATATTTTCAAAATTGGAATAATCCTGTAGGTTATATAGTTCTTTCCACATTTCTGGTCATTTAAATGATACAGCACTGTTGGGAATTCCAAATTTGCTTTAGAATCTTTGAATTTTCACACATAGTAAGACTCAGGATATAAATAGTTGAGGAAGTCATTACCAATTTTAGTAGTTCTGCGTGATGCAAATCGGACAGTTATCATTTAACAGTGCTCAGACCCTCTGTTAGGAATAGTTTTACAATTATGAAGTGAAGTTGGCCCCTCTTCAGTGATTACTGACTGGTGGTAGAAATTGTGTTGTACTGGGTCAGCAGTGAATTCCTCACTCAGATGGTGTTGAGTCAGCTGGTTTTTAATTTGTTATCTTCTCAAGAGTGCATTCACCAACTTTATCACTGAGAAGAATGACTCCCCAGCCTAGTGTGATCAAGATCCGGAAATGTGCTGCATCAGCATAGTAGGGTTGGGCTGCTTTTTGATTGGTGGCTCTAAGATCTGATCTTACAGCAAAGACGTAGGCTCTCCCATAGGCTGGCTTACCTCAGGTGTATGAATACCTACTGAGAGAGCAAACCCTTTCTTTCCCTGCTGGGAAATGGTTGAACAACTTTTGTTCTCAAACTAAACCCTTCCCAGTTCCTTGTTATTAGCTAACGGGGCTGGAATCAAGTTCACGTTGGAGTTCCTCAGGTTATCTTTCTTCATGGGAGGGGATGGGGATGTGCTGTGGCAAACAGAATTGTCTTGGCTTTCAGTTGTTTCCCTTTTTGAGAACTGAATGGCAACCAGGTATGGTATTACTTTTCTTTTGTGCCATTTTGACATAGGAGTTATAGAAGAATTAGGAAAATTTTTTTTCTTAAGTTAAGTGCATTTTTCAGCCAATAATGACTCTAATTTTCATTTTTTTGTGTGTGAATGAGATTTTAAAGCAAATGAAAAAAGGAAAAAAAGAAAGAATGAAACTAACCTTTATTGATTATCTAACATGAGCCAGATACGTGTGTACATCTCAAAAGGCAGGAGGATCACAAGTTCAAGTCCAGTTTGAGATCTCAACTTAGTGAGATCCTATTTCAAAATAAAAAATAAAAGGGTAGGGATGTAGCTCAGTGGTAGAATGCCCCTGGGTTCAATCCTTAGTCACACACACACACACACACACACACACACACACACACACACATACATACACACAGTTCATTCAGAATTATTTTATGACCTTGTAAAGTTGTTATTGGTATTTTTTTGCAACTCGAATGGCTCTTTGTTGGCATACTGAGATTTGGGCACTGGGGAAAAATAATTTTCAGCAAAATCTGCAAAGTGCATTTTGGCCATTCACTTTACAAAGTTAAAAAATACTGTAAATCAACAGGTTTATAAATGTCATGTGGGGCTCTCTCCATAGCATCTTACCAGTGCTGCCCCCAATCATTTTGTTCTTTCAGAATATCATTCAATAACTTGGAGAATCCCCACTTCCACGTGTCTGTAATATATATTTCCCACTAAAATCTGTCTCATGCCAAATAACATGTTCACGGAGATTTGACTATAATTTTCATAACATTAGTTTCATCAACTTTGTTGGTGCATAATTTCCATACAAAATAGTACCTATTTAAAGTGGACAATTAAATGAGTTTTAATGTGTATACTCATGAGACCAGCACCATATCGAGATACTGGATGGCTCTATCATTACTCAAAAGTTTCCTTGTATTTTTTTAGCCCACCTTTCATCCTTCCCTCCTCATGTGTCCTCAGGAAAACTCTGATCTGCTTTTGGTCATTAAGTATTTCTTTGCATTTTCTAGAACTTAGTATTTTTGGAATTAGCATGCAGTCTTTTGTGTTTGGCGTCTTCCACTTGGCAGCATGATTTGTAGATGCAACGTGATGTATGTTTCAGTGGCTTTTCCTTTCTGATGCTGAGTAGTGTTTCATTATATGGATACACCACATTTTCTGTATCTATTCATATTATTTCTTTTCAAGAAAGGAAGTAACTGACATTTACTGATGTACTTCCACTGTGTCAGGCTCTGGGTAAGGAAAGCACCTGGCAGAAAGCAGAGTTTTAATAAATAGTGGGTCTTACTTTTTTTCTTTCATTTTATTACCACAATTTACCTGTCAGCTATGCCCAACTTTTCTCATCTCATAGATGAGGAAACTGAGGTTCAGAGGAGTGATGTTTTAACCAAGATCGCACTCACCCAGCAAGAAAAGGATCTGGAAATTCCATGAGGACTTGTTTTATTCCACATCTCATGCTTCTTCCATTGTATCAACAGGTTTCCACGAGGGCCTGTATCTCTGTGTTTATGTGGGGTGGGGGGAGGGACAGAGCAGAGGGACAAGGTGTTTGTCAGAAGTGAGCCTCCACTATGCAGACAAAGCAGTAGAGCTTCCCAAAGATGTGGAACAAATTTAGAAACTGAGGAAAACAAAGATGCACTGAGTATGTAGGCCACTGTTTCAAATGCAGGGCCCCTCTATTGTTCATTTCAATAAAGTCTCTTCTTCCGTAGAGTATGTTTCACAAGTTGATACCCTTGGGATTTATGACATTAACTCTATGGACAGTTTTCAACTCTTAGAGATCAACATTCTAGATAGTTACTCTTTCTAAATTTTAGATATAAACCCATAAAGCTCAGAAGCATATTCCAAGAACTGGATCATCTGTCTATTAATTCATTAAAAGCTTAGGCACAAGGGCTAGAGTGATGGCTCGGTGGTTATGGCCCTTGCCAGGCATGTGTGAGCACATGAGTTCAAACCCCAGCACCGTGCACACAACAAAGTCTCAGATATGAAAGCCACATGATAAAATATTTCTCTCTCTCTCTCTCTGCTCTCTTATTAAAAAAAAAAAAAAGCACAGGTGCTAGAACTGTGGCTCAGCATTTACAGAGCTTGCCTGGCATGTGCAAGGAGCCCAGTTTGAACCCCAGCACCATGTACACAACAAAGTGTCGGAGCAACAAAAAACAGATGAAAAACTAAATAAAATTGATTCTCTCTTTTTCTCTCTCTGTCCCTCTCTCTCTCTCTCTCTTTTTAACTCATTTTTCATTCAATAAAGGTAGTCATACATTTAGGAGGGAATCATTGTCATTCAATCAAGAACCAATGTATAATGACAGAGCAAGCCAAGGCTAATGCCATTCCGTGATTTCCCACCTTGGGTTCCCAATGATTCCATGTTTCCCCCTACTTAACCATGTTAATTGGACTTTTCATGGAAGTCTAAGGTTCTCCACTGGGTTCATTCCCCCATACTCCCTCCCTCCAGCTTCTTTGATATCTTTCCTATTCCCTTCCCTCCTCCCTGCCACCCTTCCTTCGTCCCCCAGTATCCTAGGCAAGGTTGCCCCTGCTTGTGTAAAAATTCATACATGTTGAGGTTATTATTAGCTTAGCCATCTATCATACTGTTTCTGATTGTATTCTAGCTTCCACAAATGAGAGAAAACATTCAGGCCTTGAGTCTCTGAGTTTGGGATATTTCACTTAGCATAATTATTTCCATCTCCATCCATTTGGCTGCAAATGCCATAACATCGTTTTCTCTAATAGCCGAGTAGAATTCCATTGTATATATGTACCACAGTTTCTGAATCCACTCGACAAGTGAGGGGCATCTGGGTTGGTTCCATAGTTAGCTATTTTAAATTGAGCTGTTATAAACATTGATGAAGCTATATCTTTCTCTTTCTCTCTAAATGTCCCTCTCTCTTAAAAAAAAAAAAAGAACTTAAGCAAAAGCTATCTCTATAATGTTATACAAAGTTCTAATAATACTAAGAAAAGAGTAAAAGCTGTGTTTATTGACTTGAGGAAGCTTACAATAATTGGGTAGAAGAAATGTAGAAGTGGTGTTGTGTGTGTGTTTGTATCTGTGGAAGTCTTCTAGAGTTATCCTGAAGTATTAAATTAAGCCTTGAAAGAGTAAATAATTGAGACTAGGGTTCTGTTATGAGGTGTTAGAATTGAGGGTGCAGAAGGATTCATCTCAGATTTAAGGCCACCACACTTTTCATTATGCATATCTTTATGATGTAAACAATATAAAGTCTGTTCCAAATGTCTTAATTATATATGTTTGTCCATCTGCAAGGTGCTAAAATGACCTCAGTGAGTAGCTTTGAAATCACGTTGTTGTGAAGCAGTTCAGAAAAGATTGTGCATACCTTCAAATTCAGCTGCCAGCCTTTTCTGTTCCTTTCAGCATACTTCTTTGCATTGGAAGGGCACAATCTGCTTTTTTTTTTTTTTTAATATATTAGCCTTTAAAAAAAAAGAGAGAGAGAAATAGAGAATCAATTTTAGTTTTTCATGTAGCTTTCTTTGCTCTGTCACTTCATTGTATACGTGGTGCTAGGGTTCAAGCCTGCGTCCTTGCGTATGCCAGGCAGCTGCCATAACCACTGTGCCACCTGTCCAGCCCCTCTAATAGCCTTTTTGATGTACCTTACATTCATGTACCTTACAAATCACCCATATAATGTACAATGTGATGTTTATTATGTACAAACTGTTTGTTATGTACAAACTCTGTAACAGAGTTATGCAACCATTATCATTAGCTAGAATATTTTCTCTACCCCAAAAGAAATCCCATAAGTGCTAATGGTCAGTTTTCATTTAAAATACTCTGAACGAGTCCTTGTGTCTGTGATTCTTCAGAACATAGACTGTACGAAGAACAGTCAACTTGTGCTATCTCAGATTATTCTTATCAAACAAATACATTATTTATTTTCCTGGAGTTATTACATATATTATGGATATACATTTGTATTATGTTACAAAATATACCTGCTTGTTCTAAACTCATTACACTAGAGTTATTTAAAGCAGTCATCATAAATGTAATGTCTAAATGCATAATTGTTACTTTTAAAATATTCATGACTTAATTTGTTAACTTCTTAACAAAAATTCAGAGTTTCATTGTGAAATACTGTTGTGTAAAAATGTTCTTGGAGAAAATATACAAATTAGAACTTTCTAGTAATTAACAAACATGTTCCGAATCTGATGTGTTAATGGTTTAAAAAGTTCTCACCTAAAACCAGTCATCGGCTTCATAAGACCATGGTTCTTCTACATGTAGCTGTGACCAGCTTCCTAAAAGTGTCCCATAGGGAATGTTGATAGATGTCTCAATCTAATTCTTAGTAAACATTGTTGTTATTGTAGAGATGGCTATCTGTTCTCTTGACACAACAGAGTGTTGTGGGTTTTTTTTTTATTTTTTATTTTTTTTAAAGAGAAGGACAGTGAGAGAGAGAGAGACAGAGAGAATCAATTTTTATTGAGTTTTTCACATGGCTTTTGTTGCTCTGACACTTAGTTGTGTACGTGGGTTGCTGGGGTTTGAACCTATGTACTTGTGCATGCCGGGCAAGCGCCGTAACCACCGAGCCACTGCTCTAGCCTCTGTTGTGGGTTTTTAAAAATACATCATTTAACAATGTTAGTTTCAAATTTGCAGTTTTCTTAAAATATCTCATTATTCTCATTTTACAATAATTAGCAAAGTGGAAGAAGTATTCAAAAAGTCTTTTTGCTTTTGTTCCTTAAACTGTTATCTGTTGATATAAATTCACACAAAAAATATGATCTTAAGAATTCCAATTCATCAACTGTTTTGTATTATTAAAAAGTCCCTATTTTTGTTTTAGATAGCAAATATGATAATGAAGCAAGGACTTCAAAAATGGAATGAAATCATTTCTGCTACAGATAGAACTTTCTTTTTTGCTATTCCTTCTGAGAAATTTTATTATTGGTTGGTATTTGTTTGCTATTTAATGTTTTGTTTAATGTTATAATATGCTAAAGGGATAATAAGATATAAAATCCTGAACTTAATTGATAAAATGAGAATATTATTATCAGAAGACACTGCAAAGCACAATTTTGCTGCAGTTAATACACTCACGGGGGCAGACTAATTACAGTCTAGTTTTAATACAAAATGGTAAGAATACATTTCATACTAATGGACTTTTGTAGGGAATTCTTTTTGCAAATATAAAGGCCATCTCTTTCCTTGAAAGACCTGTTGATTCTGAGATGTTCGCCAGCTATCTTTACTAAAACACTTTACAATGCTAAATATAGTACACTTCAGTTAAATATGGGTATTTTAAAAAAGAAAATCCCAGTTAGACTGCAACAGAAGGACATTTTGTGTGACAATATTTTGCATGATTAAAAATTTAAACAGAATAACAGCTATTTATATTTACAGTTACATGAGAGTAATTACTAAAGCAGACAAAATACTTAGAGCATAATTTAATAATGTTTTCCTCTAGCAAAGGTGCCAAAATTGTTATTTGCATAATTTTCACAATTTGTACTGAAACATAGCAAAGGAAAATTGGGAAGCCATCTCTCCCTAACCACCTTTCTTCTTCTGTAGGAGAGGTGGCAAAGAGACTCACATATCATAATAACTCATTTTTGTATGAATATCCATAAACACCACGACCCTTGTGTCAAATTGTTAGGTGAAAGAGATGTGTTCCATTCATGCTTTCTCTTTTGGGGTCTTGGTTTCAGTGCCCAGCCTCAGCCCAACTTCAAGGCTCCTCATTATAACATTTGCTGGCTCAAACATTAACCTCCTGAGAGGGGCATTCTGAGCTGTTGGTAACTTGATCGGCTTGGTCTTCTCTGGGTCTCTCTCTCTCTGGTTCTTTGTATCACAGGAGGGAGATGATGGTATCTGGCACATTCCTAGGATGACTTGAAGATAGCAGCTTTCTGTGTTTAGGTCTGAAAGATTGTGAACTCTGTTAGCTGAAATGCCACTCTAGGGAAGAGAACAGAACATTAAAAAAGCTTTAGCTGTAGGTAGTGTAGTGCAAGTACAGTCAAATTTGAGAGCTGGGACTTGAGTGGACATTTGTCCCTGCTTTCTACCTTAATAAAATCTAAGTGTTAACTGTGGGAAAGGGCATCTGAGAGATCACTAAAACTGAATCATTAGAGTGCCCAGAAGAGCTTTATTATGATGGACTGTGAATAACTTCAGAACATACTCTGTACTTTTATATGTGTTTATCAGGTAACTGAGTAACAAGTACATTCTTTTATCCTGCACCACAGAGATTAAGCAATCTACTGAATTATAATGGCAGAGGAATATACTTTTCTACTGGATTCAGTCAGTATCCTTCAGAGAATTCTGTGGGAGACTTAGGAGTATAGATTTCCTTTCTTAAAATATTTTAAAATTTGTAAGTGAACTGTGTGTATGTATGTGTGTGTATGTATTTTTTTCCAAAGGAGAATGAATGAAATATATATGTTTCAAATGAGAAAACCAAATTAAGTGAAGACTAGGCTAAGAATGTTGTAAGCTTTCATTTGTTCCCTTCTGCTAGAAAGGATTAGAGAGTTCCAGTCAATAAACAAAGCCATTTTATAGCTCCTAACGGGTAAATTGAGGGGACTGATTTGGTCAAGGACCAGTATGAGGATGTTTCTGTTCAACAGTTAACAGGATTCAACATGATATGGAAAATACAGGCGTGCAAAACTATACTACGACACTCACGTTGCCAGCTAAAGCCTAAAACACAGCCACATTTACATATGTGTCCATCTGTCTGTTTTTACACTTTATTTTTCCAACCAGTGGGTGAAGTGGTTTTCATCCAAGCTGCAGTCTGAATTTTTTCTTCACCCACCACTTTCCATTATATCATATAGATGCATATTTTAAAGTGCATGTTATTTGTCTCTGGACGCACATTTGCACAGCCTTGGCTGGGTTTCTGTTTCTTTTCTGGAAGGTTAGCCCATCTCCACAGGCCTGTCCGCCTTGCAGCTGCCTGCACCAGCCAGGTTGTCTCACTCAACAAGCAGTTTGTCCTCTTCTCCAGGTCGCAGCCCCCCAACCCCCTGTGCAGGCCAGGGTACTACTACCAGGGCTGCAATCCAGGGCGAGCTGGTGAGAATGGAAGCGCTTTTGGTCTCTTCAGTGGAGAGCCTGCGTAAATCCTGTGTAAATAGAGGGAGGATAACAAAGAATGAGCCCCTGCAGCTCTGAGCATTTGGAGCCATTTGGGGCTGAATTTGCTAAATGCTGCTTATACCGCCTGAAAAGTTGAAGAGAAAGGAGCATAAAATCCCCTCTTTTTTTCCCTTTCTGCTCATACCCGGGGGGAGGGTGTTCAGGACCAGGGATGCCCGAGGTAAGCCGATGAAGACTTGTTTTTTCAGTGCTCTTTTGAGTGTGAAAAAGGTGGCCTGGGTCACTGTCCTCTCTTTAATGTCAGAAAACCCACACAGTTAGTAAATGTTGCATGTAAACGAAAGCATTTCATCTCTTCTGCTTCTCTCCATGCTTGTGGGCCATGGCTAGTCACTTGAAAATCACAGAAAAATTTCACTTTAACGTGTCCAGACAGTTAGGCACAGCAGGAGAGTAAAAGAGATCAGTAATTAGCAGGTCTCACTGCTGGCCCCTCACTCTCCTCCTGTTTCTGGGTCTACAGCCCGCCCCCCCTCCCGACTGATTTGATATGAAAAAAAGTAAATTACTGTGGAAAAAGATTTCCTTTGCTGATGGTTCTTGGAAAGCAAGTTTTGCAAGGCTATATTCTGAAAGAACCAGGTAGGAGCTGCTGCTGCTTCTCTTCTTCCTCCTTTCTCATTTGAAATCCTGATGCAGATCTCTCAGTGGGATACCCTAAACTAAACTCGTGGATGAGGCTTCCTGACAACCACTGCAAGAAAATGTCTTTTGACTCTCAATGCATTTTAATCCTATTCTTTAAGTACTATATTAAGAGAAAAGAAACATAAAGACTTAATGAAAGAAAATTAGTTCATAGAGTACGGTGTGGTGCATTTCCATGGCTATATTTTACTTTCTTTTTAATTGTAATGTTTCCTAATAACCCAAAGAGCCTGGTCAACGGGTAGCTCCTTTTTCCCCAAAACTCTCTCTTACTAATGGAACAGTTCACATTTGAGATGGAGCACCATTTTCACAAACAATAGGTGACACGCGTCTTGGATGTCTCTGAGGAAGACCATGAATATTTGTGCACAATGAAACACCATGCATGGTATGACCCAGTGCCCACAGGGCAGGAGGAATAGAGGAAGGAAACCCTGGGCTTGGTGACTACTGCAGCCAGAGGATCTCTTTCAGAGGCACGTTCTTCAAAGCAGCTTATAGTCTCATGAGGTCCTAAAAAATATGACTAGAGGCACTTGCAACCAATTTGTTCATTCCACTAACATTTGAGTATTTGCTCTGTGTCAGTCCTTGGGATCAGAAATGAATAAGACACAGATTCTGCTTTGCAAGCTCACAGACAGAAAAATTAGTGAATGCATACATTGAAAACACAAAAATAAATATGAGAGAAGTAAGAAACAAACTGCTGAAGAAGTAGAGAGCATAGTACCCTAATTCTGTTAATGGAAACTGGGGAAAGTTTTACAAAGGATATTCCTTGTTTTCCACTGGGTTTCAAAGGCTTAATAGGAGTTTGCTGGTGAAGAAAAATGGAAAAGGGTTGAGGCAGGGGGTGAGGGAAAGAAAAATGAAGAGAAAAGGCATTTCAGGCCAATAGGAAGGATTAAAACATGGAATCTTGAAAAATCCCTGACTCAGAAACATCTTTAAAATTTGACAGGTATTCCTGTTTCAAAATAATATTTAATTTGAGCTTTAGATATAGAGGAAAGAAAACTGACTCTGTAGATGGTAGATATTCGTGTCTGTGCACAAATACACATCTGTTTATTCGTTGGTTCGTACTTATTTTTAAGTGCCCTGTCTCAATGTCTCTTTGGGACATACTTGTGAATACCTGGGGACCCCCCATGAGGGTTATTTTCTTAGTGGTGAGGGCTAATTCAGAGGCTCCCTTGAGCCTTCTGTCATCCAGTCCTTCTGCACACAAGCTTTGAAGGACAAACACCACTCTGCTGCTTCTGTGTGACCATGCACAAGTTTCTTAAGTTCTTTGTGTCTGGGTTTTCCTGTCTGTAAAATGGAGTAGAGAGCAACAATCCTTTCATTCATTTGTGGTGAAGGTGCAGTTGGGATTGTAGCATTGTGAAATGATGAGAATGAAAGGGACAACGGTGTCAATAATGGAAGGAGGTGAGGAGGCTATACTCTAGATCTTCTCAAGACAGAGATTGGATATTGAAAATACTTATGTAGCACTAAGTAATGACATTTTAGGAGCTCTACAAATTTCTGGATGTATAAGCAAGTATATGTGACTAGAGCCAAAAATATTGTTTATCTACAGACATTTCAACACTTGTATACAAAGGTGATTTTAAAAGGCTACAATTTAATTTATGTATAGCTTTATAATCATTATAGTATATAAGTATCTATGTGTTCATGAATACACCTAATTCCTGGAAGTGAGCTATGTGGAAGGTATTGATGTCTGTCTGTCTATCTATGAAATTAGTGAATTTTTGTTGCTCAAAAGAGAATGAAAAAAGCCTTCCTCTCCCAGATCATTCTCAGTTAGCATATATTTTGTATGAATGTGTTGAACTTTGTCCCAAACAAGAAATTGAGATTAAATAATTCACCTGCTTACTCAAAGGTAGTACAAATACTATTAATCCCCAAATTGTTTTTTGGGGTTTTTTGTTTATTTGTTTGTTTGGGGGCTTTTTTTTTTTTTTTTTTTTTTTTTTTTTTTTTTTTTTTTTTTTTTTTTTTTTTTTTTTTTTTTTTTTTTTTTTTTTTTTTTTTTTTTTTTTTTTTTTTTTTTTTTTTTTTTTTTTTTTTTTTTTTTTTTTTTTTTTTTTTTTTGGCACTAGAAATTGAATCCAGGGATGCTTTACCAGCTACAATTCCAGCCCTTTTTATTTTTTATTTTGTGGCAGGGTCTTCCCAAGTTGCTGAGGCTAGCTTTGAACTTGTTTTCTTGCTTCAGTCTCTTAAGTTGCTGGGATTGCAGGCATCCGCCCCCATGCCCAGCTGAAAATAAATTTTATCTGTCCTAATTATTTGTCAGAAGATGCATGACCAAAAGGCTAGTTTTAGATAGTTGTTATTTGACAGTATGCCTAATGTCACAGAAATGTTGTCCTATGTTTTAAAAAGTGATTTTAAGAGAGGGGAGTGTATCACTTTAATTACAGTTCTATGAAGAGTTTAATAGTTACCATAGCATCAAATCTCGCGAGATACTGACAGTATGGACAGAAGGTTCTCAAATTCATAGCATCTCTGGACTCTGGGGTCAGACTGGTGCTATTGATATTAGCGTCTCAACTTGCACCACAATAAACTGATTTTTAAAATCCTGAGTATCAAAGATTCTTGTTGTACTAACTACATTTAAAACCCTTGCAATCCCCAGGCTGGCTTTGGGAGAGTGGTGCGCTCACTTCTATTTGAGGCCAGACTAGACCAGTTCTTGCTCAGTCACAACCTCTGTTTCCCTACTACTATATTTATTCAGCATTTAGATTTTTTCCTGTGGAATCAGCCTTATTTGGATCTGTTATTGATAAGGCAATGCTTTGGAAACTAAATGATAATTTGCAGTGTTTCTGAGAATACCAGCGGTGGTCAAATGGACTTGAAGTTGCTTTCCCTTAGCTCCAGTTTATCCTTGACCACATGTAGCTGTAGAATCCTGGGCAAAGATGGACCCTCTGGGCCTCAGTTGTCTCACTGTAAATGTTGTTTTAGGCAATGGGTTAAGTAGGAGATGGACTAGGGCTATTGTGGTTGTTGTGTTGTGTTTCTGAGGGACAACAAGAGTTCCTTTCCCTTATGGTATGATACTCATCACAGCATCTCATCACTGTTTCTATCATCTCTGTATTCCAAACCATGCAATTGGTATTCTACAATACAGACAGATTTTTAGCTAAAGGGAATAAGACCCTATGCCAATGAAAGGAAGTGGTATCCTTTTGCCTGGGTAGATTTTATGACCAAGAATTTTATAGATGGAACGTCTGCTTTAGGATCATCTGCTGATCTTCTTGTGGAATGTCCACATCCTCCTTGATTCTCTGGATGCACAGCTTTGAATATGGATTTTATCTACTCTTGGATGCCAATGTTATCCCAGGATTTAGCTTCCCTCATCTAGACCATCAGCATTGCTCTTTTAGATAGGTGTATGCTGGAGCTGCTTAGCAGAGCAATGCCCTGCTCTGCCATGGGAAGTATGTGTAACTTCCTCAAGAGCAGAAGTGTGAATCCAGCTAGAGGTGCTCTCAAAATACTTAGAATCTTGAAACAGAAGATGCCTTCAGAAAACCACAAGGAACAGCAAACTAAGGGGATTGTCTGTACTGCCCACAGTTGATCCTCCAGCTGAAGAGGGCATTAGAACCACCTGGAGGGCTTATGAACACTCAGATTGTTGGGTTCCACACCTAGCTTTTCAGGCTCTGTGGGTCTGGAGTAGCCCCAAGAATTTGTGTTTCTCACAATCTCTTAGCTGATGCTAGAGCTGGTCCTCATTTTGAGAAGCCAGTGTCCTACAGCTTCTTTGGTTCTCTTTAACCTTCACCACAAGATTAGGATGGGGTTGCATGGTGATGGTTGAATGCCACGACTTTCCTACAGTGAATAAGGCCCAGGCCAGATGAGAGTGATTCCCCGTTTATAGGAGTAAAGTAGACTTTCAGCTGCTTACTGTTCCTAAGGTTGTGTTTCATTTCAAATGAGGTCATCTGGCTTCTTAAAGTCGATTAAAGAATCAGGCTGATCGCAGAAGCAAGCCCAAGAAACTTGTTAAAAATACCAGTTCCTGGTACCTCCCCTATGATATTTTGACTCAGTGAGTCTGGGATGAGGCCTTGGGACTTATGTCTTTAACAATCTTCCCTGATTGTTTAATTTACCAAATGTATATTTTCACAGGTCTCCAGTGTTCCTTCTCATGGTCACTAGTGCTCATCTGTTTTAAGTATCTTTCTCCAAATTCAGACTGTGCCCTTGGTTGGGGGATTAGCAACCTTTTAAAGGAAGCACGCCCAGTCTTTCTTAATTTAGATTTTCATCATCAAGGGTGACAGTGCTGGTTGAATAGGGCCTGTGGTTCAGTTCCTCGAACAGACCCTTATGGGCACTTAGGTCTTCTAAGCATCATTCCTGGTGTGTATTATACACACAGGTGACCTACTCCGTCCTTCCAGAGGAACCAGCTCTTGAGAGCTTTACACAAGTGCTCCCAAGAGTGAGTGAGGATTGTTGGAAAGAGGGGAGGGCCCTTGGGTAAGCTCACGAATCACTTTGGACATCCATCCACCCAGCAGTCACTGTGTACCTACTCCAGACAGGCATTGGGGTATGCTCTTGTAACAAAAAGATAAGCTAGAAACAGTTCTTGCCCTCAGGGAATCCTCAGTTTTGAATCCTAATAACTTCAGGTGGTGAGATAGACCCTATTAGCTTTTGTACATCTTTTGGTGTGTGCCTCTGCGTTAGTATATACCTGAACTGGTTTGGCACATATGCGAAGGATTACCAACCATCCTACCTATGCATACACAGCCTTAAAGCAAGAAAACAATATATTCTTTAATAGTTATTAACTTTAGCATCATCTGCAAAATTTTATTTTAGGCTGCAGAGCACAGTTACCTTTCAAATTTTCTTGTATGTTGTTGGTGATCTATTCTGGAGTTGGTTCACAGTCCATTGGAGGAAGAAACGATGGTATTTATTATTGAATTTGGAAAAAGGATATCCTTTTTATATATAGATGTGTAAACACCAACATTAAAAGCCTTCTGTCTTTAGTTATCAATACAAAACCAGACATATTTTTGTTTATAATTTTTTCGTTAAATGAAAACTAAATTCAAATGTTTTGTAACATTTCTATAAAATGGACTGGTTTACATTAAAATTCATGCAATGCTCCCATTTCTCCAGTTTAAGTCAGCCATCAAAGGATACTCAAGCTGTGTTTTTTTTTTCTTTCAGCTAAATATAGTGAATCATATAGTTTGAAGGCATTATCAACCCTCTTTGCTTTTAAACAAGAGAAAATGCGCTGTGGAAATGCTGTCTCTCATTTTTAAGGTCATTGATTGGGTTGAAAAGGCAAATGCCTTTTTTCGTTGAACTTCCTTCAATTAAGCCATTAACCTTTTAAAATAAGTGTATTCAAAAATCTATCAAAAAAAGCTAAATGAGATTTTAACAAAATCCTGACAATTTCAGCTTAAACATATACACAGAAACCATATGTGCTTAGGAAGGAATATATACACACAGGCATTGTTTACAGAGTGTGTTTTTATATTTGGAAGACACTGAAGGAAGAGTTATACCATACATACATTATCTGAAATGTACATTCAGATAGCCCACATAGATTTTATATTAAGACTGGGATATCTCTATCCATGGTAGATAAGACAGACAGACGGACAGACTTCAAACTTGCACTTGCAGTGTGGGTTCCCCCCCCATCTCCGGGTACTGCTTTTCAAAATCGCCTCGGGCTACAGAACAGCACCTCAGATCCCCAAGGCCCACTGCCTGGCTCCTAATAGCCACTCTCCATCTGTGTCACATGAACAGCTGATGAGATCGCTCCAGCGTCTGTATTTTGGAGAGCACATCCACCCAGGTTAAAATGCTAGGGGTTGCCAAGGAGCAGTCAGAAGCCATTAGTGTGGGTGAGAATTTGCCTTGCAGCAGTTCCTTGGCATGGTGGAAGGCATGTTCACGTGTCCCTGAGTGAGCCTGTGTGTGTGGTGTGTGTGTGTGTGTGTGTATGTGTGTGTGTTTGGTACAGGAGACCCCCTGGTGTACATGGGTGTGCGGGAGGGTAGGCTGATGAAGACTGGACTCTATATATCCATTATTCAAAAAGTCAAATGCCTTTTGTTTCCCCGTACACTGATTTGTTCTTTGACTATTTGGGGTCTGTTTCTCTCCCTCTTTTTTTTTTTTTAAATCATAACAGAAGGCAAAGAAAAAGAGAACAGCAACTTCAGGGTCATGCTCTAGTGTTTGGGCAGATGGAAGGGAGCTGCTTTGCCTTGGGGCAGGGTGGTTGTAATGAAGTGGCCTGTCAGTCTGTAAATAGTGAGGGTCATCTCTTCCATGTGATGGAGGGTATCGCATTGCAGTGAAAATGGAAATGTCAATAAAATTAATCTGCCAGCTCTTTGCTGTGGTTTTTCTGCTTCTCTGGTCAAAGAAGGTTGAGGGTGTTTTCTGTGAGAAAGGAAAAGAACAGGTACAGGGAAGCCCACAGAGCAGACCCAGAAGTTAGAAGGCCAGTGACCCAGTGGGCAGGAAGTCTCTGTTGTAGCATAGTCCGGGAGTTGGAAGCGGGTCTGGAAATGAGCTGGTGGATCTGTAGCATTCCTCGGGAAGCTCCAGAGCCTCCAGCTCAGGCTACACTGAGCACAGAGTTTATTGTTTTAGGCTTTTTTGGACAAGGTTTTTACTTAGCATGGGATTTATGGCATTTACTGCTAATGAATGTCTATTCTTAAATTACAAAAACCCCCATCTCAGTGCAATTCCCAGATGTCCTTCCAGGACCCTGGCTTCTTAAACACCAGCAGGGAGCATAAACTCTCCACTTCTCTGTTTTCCTCTTTCGTGTGGCTCCAGGCTAATGATGTGCAAGGAAAACACAGCCATCTATAAAGCCCCAGTGCTGTCCCCGTATTCTTCATTTATTTTGCATTTGATTATGCCACAAGTCGGATCTTGTTTCTTTCCTTTTTTTAAAGTTATTAGTTCAAATATTAATGTAGGGATATGGCATGTATTGCTGCTCTTGATTGATGCCTTCCCAAAAACAGGAAGACGTGCTCGTATGAATTTTAAGAAAGTAGGGGTCCTGCAATGCCTTGCCAGAAGAGTTTTTCAGATACATAATTTAGATGCCCTCCAGGCAGGCTTTCAAGGCATTTTTGCCGGAGGGCAAGAAAAAATAACTATGACTGTTAAAAGTAAATGATTTTTGCTAATGCACAATTAATGCCAGAGAAAAGCACAGAAGAGAAAGATGTTGATAGAAACTTCTGATTAAGTGAGCACCCTACCTTGATGTGTATCTTTTTTTTTTCACCCCTCATGATAATGATCAGTGGTGCAGAGAGCTAAAAGTTTTCATGTCATGCAAATGCTGAGTGCAGGGTCATATGAGGAGTACGTGAATGTGCGTGCTTAAGAGGTGACAGTTCTAGGAGGGGCTGAGCAGGCAGTGCGTTATGTGCAATCAACAGTGACACAGTTACTGTCACCTATGCAGGCAGTCTAGAATATATAGACTACAGAACATTTAACTTGATTACCCTACAGTATGTGTTCACTCTGGGCATGGGGATGCGTTTCCACCGAATGGGTTTTCTGATGGCGGTTTTCCCACATTGGATTCCATAATTGACAAAGAGCTACTGCACTGTGTCAAGCACACAATTATAATTGAATTAATGATATGGGCGAGTGTGAGACACACAAAATTAACATTTGAAGAGGCCTGGTTTAATTTTGTCTTTTACATATTTGTGTCTCCAATTATACTTTAATGAAAGAGAATATACCCGCTTAATGGATTTCTTTCAACAAGCTCAGCTGAGCTCGTTATTAGCCGCACATTGGTGTTGGCACCCTTACTATGTTTTCTCTAATGCGTTTTCGTTTTTTTTTCCTTCTAGGGGATGGTTTAGACAACAGTGTAGCTTCACCTGGTACGGGTGATGATGATGATCCGGACAAGGACAAAAAACGCCAGAAGAAAAGAGGCATTTTCCCCAAAGTAGCAACAAATATCATGAGAGCGTGGCTTTTCCAGCATCTCACAGTAAGTCAAGATGAAAGAAAGAAAAGAAGTTTTTGTTGTTTTGCTAAGTTCTCCTAGCAAGTTGTATGTTTTATTTAAAAAAATCAAAGTGCCTGTTTTTCTTGAAATCTGATGACCAATAAACAGTTAAGGTGTTATCAACTATTACCATGCAAAGAGCGTCCTCTAGTAGGTAGTGGATTTCATTTTGAGAGGACAGCAGTGGACCTTACTCAAAGTGGTTTGAGATCCTAAACAGTCTATATGAGTAAATGTGTTATAAACATTGCTGACTATTAACAAAAGCCATCTCTCCAGGAGGCCAAAAAAAAAAAAAACATCTTGCCACATGCATGTCCCAGCTCAAGGTATGAGGTGCAGCTTTCCTTGCCCAAGCAGTTTACAAACATGTCATGTATTTATATGACAAATGCTGAAGACTTATAGGTGCTGTGATGCCTTGTTTGTAAGGTGGAAATTAAAGATTCCATTTTTGCTGTTCAAGTCTATTGTCTTATGAGCTAACCCTGTTCACTTCTGGGAGAGAATTAACTATGTGCAACACTTTTAAAGTAACAATTTATCTTTATCCTCCTGTTTGCAATTGGTTTTATGTGTCTGTATATACTGTTGAATCTAAGACTCTTGTGACAAAAAAAGAAAATGACAAATATACTTTTACAGAGTAACTGGGAATGCTTACATTTTATTGTCTACTTGGAAATTCTAAGAAAAAGGCAAAAATTTCAGAGGATGCTTCTTGACATAATATTGTTTTCAGACCGTTCTGTTTAGGCTGATGCTTAAAAGCAGAGGAGCATGTTGGAAGCTGAAGGCCTTCTTTGATTATCCAACTTGTGTGTCGCCATGCTGAATGACATTAGTTACAGTGTCATGGGTCCGGGACAAGGTTCCACTTTTATTTATGATGGTGGCTGCTGATCTGCTCTTCTCACGTTGCTGCAGAGGGCAGGAGGTGGTGCGGTGGTGGGGAGGGAAAAGTGATAGATTCACATTCCTAGATCGGCCATTTTGATGTAAGGACATTAGTAGCCAACTAAGGTGTATCGATCTGGCCTGTGGTGTCAGGATTAGCTGGGAGGACCAACGAGGCTGCCTTGGCAGTGGTTATTCTTGCCTCGAAGCTATGGCCATTTCAAAGGTCAGGGCCCTGCACGACTCGGCTCAGAGGAATTAGACAGAACATGCGGTCTCTGGGCTGATTACTTAACCAAAGACAAAATAATGAGTCCTAAGCAAATACTGACTAATTGAAAGGGCTGTAAATCCATTACATATTGGTCAGGGATAATCAGGAGTATTTAATCACTTTTATCTATTCAGGAGCACTGGAGCTGCAACAGCAAAGCCCTGAACCTTGCCATGTGGTTATTATTCTCATCATTATCAAAATTACTTCACAGCTGTTCTTTGCTACATCACCTCAGCTGGAGATTTACTAACCTGTAAAATGTTTTTAATTTGGAAGTCGAGTGAGTGTGAGGGGAGGGTTTTCTCATTTTTAACCCTAGGTTTGTTTGGTTAGAGTAGCAACTAAGAAAGGCAGGGTAGCCGCCTGTGGCAGACGGGCTGCTTCCTCCTGAACAGCTCACCTGGCTGGTTTCCTCTTGTCACGCTTGGTCTTTCTTGGTTGAAAATAAAGACTTGGACAGTAGCTTCTCCAAACAAACATCTGCATGAGTTTTCAACCTTGCTGCCATCCAACCAAACAAATGCCACAGAAGAGCAGAGCCTAGAGAATTTGTTTGCTGTGTTTACAGAGGAAACTGAGATTCACCAAGGGAAGCCACTAGCTAAAGGTTAAGCTGAGTCCGGGGACCCAACCACGCCTTCCAAGTCATCAACTCCATGTTTCGTTTGTTTGTTTTGTTTTACCACATTATGATAACTTTGCTAGACTCATTATCATCTTTAGCAGTTGCATAAGAATCTCATCACCTCTGCCGCCAAAACATTCGAAGGGGGAAAATTTGGAGAAGCTAACTATTGTTTCTTTACTTGTTTTTAAAGCTTCTTATTCCCCAGTCTTTCTGAATAGAGATTTCGTGCCCTTATTCCTTGAGTTGAATTTCACATGGAAGTGTCAGGAACCCTCGGTGGCCTTCTTGACTTGCCCTGAGGAGCTCTTATCTTCCATCTCCCTGTCCTGGGCTGTGCCACTGTGCATTGTGGCCATTGGCTGAGAACTGTGGGTGACCAAGGATTCCAGGGCATTTGGTTCTACTGTACTATGTACCAACTGTGAGAATTTTCCCTCACTCCAAAAGAGCTTTCATCTAGTTAAATGTATACAAGGCTTTGTGCAGAATTCTCTGTCCAACTACAGTGTTTAATGAATGCTTGTCCTTGGGGTGGGAGAGAAGACTCAAATAACTGGAGCCAGAGAATTGGGAAAACAATTCAGTTTTCCTCTGTACAGGATGAACCTCAGTTGAGTCCATTAAGTTTCCTAGACCCTCCGCTTCCTTATTTTTCCAGTGAGAGGGACACATTGCAGCATCTGTAGTCTCCTTTCCTGTGCTCCTGCATTCTGGTTCTGCTCAGGGACCTTGCAGTCAGAGCATGCTGCCTCATGGTAATCCCTTCCTGTCCCCTTCCTCCTTCTTACTTTTCACCAAGTGCTTTATTTTCTCTTCCCCATGACCTTCTTTCACAACTTGCCCCTTTCATTACTTTCTCCCATTGGCCCTGTCTCCCATCTTCCTTATCTTTTCTGCATCTCCCTTGTAGCTTAAGGAAATTCTCCCCAGCTTTTTCTTTGAAAATGTCTCCCCTCTTCATTCACACTGAACTCCCACCACAGAGGAGGTTCAGTAACTTTGATGAGGATGGTCCTGTAAAACTTTTACTTTCCAATCTTTAATGAGCCGAAAGATTTACTCAGCTGTAATTCTGAGCTCAGAAACCAAGAATAGAGAGCCCTAACTAGCGACATGTTAATTTAGACTTCTTTTCTTACATGCACTAACAGGCATGAGGAAGTCCTTGGAAATAGAGATGCCCCAGTATATTTTTCTGTCATTTAATTAATTTCAACTTTCAAAGTGAAATGTTGGCTCGAGCTCACTGAAAATAGATGTAGTCTAAATTATTATTTCATGTAAATTTCTTTACAAGTGCATGATTCAATGTGCATTCCTCCATTATTAGTCTCTTTAGCATTATTTCAAACTGGTTTGTTCTCTTTTGTGCAGTATGACCTGTTCTTGTATTACAATAATCCCCGATGTACCCTTTTTTCTTTCTTTTTTAAAAAAGAAGCTAATTGAATTATCTCATTATTTTAATTTGTTAAGCAAATGTATTTTGCATCTCAGGATGTGTTCTTAAAGAAGGGGGCTGCTGAGGCTTTGCCCCCTGAATGGGCCATTGGCCCATTTTGACATTCATGCATTCATTAACCAGCAGAACATAAAAGAACTCTGGTTGTATTTTTTTTTCCAAACACCCAACCAGCATGGAGCAACTTTTTCCAATAAGCCACAGGGGTCTCTCTACATATGTTCTCAACTGCAAGCTATTGTCACCTATTCTGAATACCTCAAAAGACCCAGAGGGGAAAAAAAGTCCACCTCAACAAAGGCCAACTGTAGCAATTGTTAAGTCTCAGTCTCAATATGACAAAAATCATTAACCTTCATTTTTCTTGGAAGAACAAATTCCACTACAACTGTAACAGTTAAAACAATCTCTGAAATTCCTATGTATTACCAACTTTAGGGGGGGAAAGGGTAACAAACTTGTTGATAATTTATTACATTGAAGAAAATATTTAAATTAAATCCAAAGTGGAATTTTAAAAAATCAGGCTATTTGGTAAATCAGGATCTCCATGTTCAGAGTCTAACACTTTGAATTCACTTCATCTGAGGCTACGTAATTAATTTCTCATTTTTAATCACCCATTTCCCTATTATCTTTTTTTAAAAAAATCACAATAATTTTAAGGTAATAAATCAATATGATTTTTATTTGTTTATTTATTTTTAGAAATTCAACTACCAAAGACATTATACAAACCATTACCCTCTTCCATTGGTCAATGTCTCTTCTGGCTTCTCTAACAAATCTAGAGACTAGAGAAAGAATCTGTAACAACTTTTGTGCTTTTGCTGAAAATTATGCAATGGCAAAAAAGAAAAGAAAATTCTAGGAAAATATATTCCTTTTGCTAACACACAGAGATTATGATATCATAAAAGTAAACCTGCCATTACAACTGTTTTTGTTTGACTTCAAAGATAGTTAAAGAAAAGAAACAGCAAGAAATAATACCCAGTCTGACAGCTCATTTATGACCATAACCCCCACCCCTAACAGGAAGCCCTCAGTGAGCCCAGTTGGGCTCTCAGGCACCCCCACTTGCCACCTTTGAGAGCCCCCCTAGGTGTGCTGCAAAGAGCACACTGGATCATGGAAGAAAGACAGGAAGGGCTCACACACGAAGACCCTACCTGCTCCCTCCAGTTTCCAACTAAAGGTCTTATTTGAAAACGCAGGGATAAAGCTCATACTTAGGAGACCTGGGACTGCTGTCAAAGATATGAAGGAAGTTTTACTTAAATGTGACAAGATGTCAGGCAGCCTTCCTGAAACTGCAGGTTGTAGACACTGTGCCCTTCATCCCTGGCAAGATGTTTTGCCCTCTCCATATCTGTGGATGTGGGAGAGAGGGATGAAGACTGCTGCTCAGTTTTCACTTACTTCACTCTTTGGCTATTAGAATGTATTTTATGGGATTTGGTAAAGACCTGGGTTTGGTAACAAAAATATGTTTTTAACATATTTCTTCCTTCTGAGATAGTGCACTGAAGTTACGACTAAATACAGTTATATGTTACATTAGAGAAGGAAGGAGGTCGGGAGATAGATTGATTTTGCTTTTTAACTATTTCTCTTCATCTTGAACAATTTTATTACTGATGGCTTCTTTTCTTAAATGAGGAATACCGTGTCCAGATTAAGAACACAAGGCCTGGAATGTGCCACACAGTAAATGTTTTTAACTTAAGATATTACCCTCTCTGAGCCTCATTTTCCATACTTGTAGAATGGGGATAATTTTCAACCCTCCTAATAGGGTTATTATTGGGGTTAGATGAGATACTCATGCATACTTAATATAAAGTAACTATAATTCTTGGTTTAATCTGGTTGTATGGCTAACAAGAGGCTTTGCTCCATGGACTTGGGCATCCGAAGTTACTACATGCCTTCCTGGTACTGTGTGAGATAGGGAGGGAGACGGATTTTGCCAAATAAATCCCCAACACCTCTAATAGGAGAGAACATGGTCTAAACCTCACCTTTTAAAAGCTGCATTAACATTTGCTGGCAGTTCGTGTATGCTAGGTAATAGCATCCAAGAGTGCTGGTGCCAACCAGAAACTAGAGTGCCCTGGTGAACCTTCTAGGATGGGGTCGGAGGTGGAGAAGGAACTGGTGATGGAATAGTTTAGAATGCCTCAGCTGGCTCTAGTTTTGGTAGAGAATTTTCCTTTCACGATTTGGATTTCAGTCTATAGAATCTGTTCCTCAGATTCTATATAAGTCTAGGCTCTCTGTGAGACACTATAGTATGGTTTTCAGAAACGGGATCAATGAATGTGAAATTAGAAGACTTAGGCTTGTGTTTTCCTGTCTTGGGCAAGTCATTCAGCCTTTCTGAACCTATTTCTTATCTTCAAAATGAAAACAGTAACTCTCTGCCGTTCTTAGCTGGTAGGGTTGCTGTGTAGCTCCAAAGACACAGTCAGTTTGTGTATTCCCACATATTGCACAGATTCAAGTATCTTGGAATTTTGATTATATGCTTGGGATTCCAGCTGCTGGAGGCCTCTCTTGTCTCATAGGCACTTGTGAAGTTATGTGCATAGTGCTGCCCACCTTATTCATCTCTACCCCAATGTCTGCACTTGTCCGTTCCAAAAGTGTGTCCTTGAGGACACTGAGACATTTTTATCACTAGACATCTTTTTAAGGACCTTGAATAACTGGTTAATTTAATCAGTGTTTCATGGATGCTACTTATTGCTGTTAGGAAATTAGCATCTTCATGATTCAGAGATTGGTCTACTTAAAACTCATAACTATGGGCCAAATTAATACCAAATATGAAATGTTGGCCTTATTTATACAGTGAGAGACGTGATGGCCTTTCTCATATTCGAAGATGCAAATGTGAACAGAATACAAGTGGGGCTCATGGGCTGAGAAATCCTTATGTGGAAATGCACGCGCAGAACACACAGCTGAGCAACACCAGGAAGAGGGAGCTTCCCGCTAACACGAAGCAGAGTGAGGCCGCCCCTCGCCTGAGCCCTCGCATTGTTTTTCTGCTTGCCAAGAGAAAACATCTGTGAGTTATTTGAATGGAACCTTATACTGGAGATCGCTTGAATTGGTGTCATCCCTGTTTAATTTCAGGAAATGATGTCACAATGCATTAAATAACAATGCTGGGTGATTTATTTTCCCGTGAACATGCTGTCCTAAGCATTCCTCTTCTCTTGCAATGTTTCCAATTAACTGTAAGCTTGAGTGTTCTTCCTATTTCATAATGATTTTGAGGGGTGGGGGCAGAAGATTGGGGTGGGAAGAGGAGTAATTTCTGAGGTTGCTGAGGTTCAGAGTTAATGGCACATCCATCACGTGCTCATTGGGACAGGAGAGTACTGAAAGTCGGGTTGTGATCAGCAGTGGCAACCTACAACAGTGTGTTTTGGTTTTAAAGAATGTCTGAGAAAGAAAACTGCATGTTCTGGTGCTATCTGTCCTGAGAGCCTCTAGATAAATTCTAATAGCGACCTGAATATTGTAGCTTCTTCCTTTATCAAAGTTTCTATGCACTCCCTTCTTCAGTAAAGAATAGAGGACATAAGTCAATTCTGTGTACCATCTGTCGTCGTTTTTACAATTTCTCAAATTAAAGAGACAGGCCAAAAATTTTAATGTTGTGTTGAATCCCAGTAACTCTTCTAGAAAAAAACAAAATTGCAAATTAATTGACTTTGAAATGAGGGGAATATTGGAAGGTTCTGTGTCATAACCTTTGACTTGTAGTTCCAGTTTGATGTTTAGAATTGGATTATGAGGGTTTCTGCATGGGAGAGGCTGTGAGTTTGGAATTCAACAGTCTTTGTTCCTGTGGGTACTGACTGACTTTGAGGCAAAGTCGCAGGTACAGTGGTGTTGTGATAGCTTTTCACAGGGGTAAGGAGATATATGGTCTCCCCAATGCACAAGTATTTCAGGACACAACATTTCAAAGTACATCAGATGATGCAGATTAGAAGGAATTCACCTCTAATCCGAGGGAAACCTCCAACTTCCACGAGAAGTCCAATTAACTGTGGGCTTAAGTAAAGTGAAACATGGAACCATGGGGAACCCACAGGGGAGAAACCATGGTCTGGCACCAGTATTGTCTTTTTCTGTCATTACTTGCTGTGCTGTTCTTGATTGTTTGATGATGAACCCCTCCTAATTGCAAGGCCATGTCTATCGAATAAAAAAAAAAACATAAAAAAAGAAAGGAATTCACCTGAAATAGGCTAAGAAAATTAACTCCCAGATTGTGAATTACAAGCTGACATTTTTTTTTGAAAATCAGTGACTGATAGGCAGAGCCCAGAGGGTTTTGAGGGCACTGAAATGACACTGTATAATTTTATAATGTGGATACATGTCATGATACATTTGTCCAAACCACTAGAGTATACACCACCAAGAGTTAACGCTAATATAAACTATGAACTCTGGGTGATAATTATGTCCCAGTATAGTTTCATTGACTGTAACAAACATACCAGTCTGGTGGGGGACGGGGGTTGTCCCGGAGGTGTAGGCAAGGTGTATGTGGGAAATCTCTGTACCTTCTTTCCAATCTTGTTGTGAACCTAAAACGAATCTAAAACATAAAGTCTATTTTTAAAAAATAGGTAATTGAGTTGAAGTTTGAAGAATGAAATGCTTATTAAATTAATATAAAAACTAGAATAGTTATTAACTCAAAGTTTAGCACTCGATTTTGTAAAACATCACTTGAAGTATAATTGTTTAAAAATAAGATTAAGAATTCAAGGAGATGGTGAATTGAGGACCCTTGAATAAAGGAAAATAGAAGGCATGTGCATATCTGAATATTCAGCTATTTTAAAACTCCAAGAATAGAGTACCATTAAATTCTGTTTAGTGAAACCCCTGAATATTCATTAAAATCAGAGGAAAAATTTCCATTTCTTAATTCCACATGACCACAGTTTGCGAGTGTGTTTTGTGGAAAAGTGGAATTACTGGGAATTAGAGGCCAGGTTTCCTGGGTTATAAGAACAGTGACTGTCCTTCAGCTTTGCCACAGGACAGGGTCATAACGTGATCTTATTGTTCAGGATCAATTTAGAATTTAGAGACTGTGACTGCACAGATTTCAGGGGACTTCTGGAAATGTCCTGCCTTCTCAGAACTGTAGTCTGTTTTTGCAATTTGGAAAAGATTATAAAGTGTAAAGATGATACCCAGTCCTACTGCTCCTGTTAAATCCTGACTTGGGAGGGAGCGTTAGGTTGGTTGCATGGAATTTGCCTGCTTAACGTTTATGTGCTGCTTGCACTTTCTAAATTGATTGGCAGCAGTTGTTTACACTAGGCAAAGTAATCACTGGCACCCTTTAAAGGTGTATTATCCTTTTAAAATATAATAGTAAATGCCATTTTCATGCTTTTACATTTGCTATTCATATTTTGAATTGCTAAGTCCCAAATCTGCCAGCTAATTTGTCTTTATCTAATCGTGAGTAAGTTGTCAAGTCACAATATAATGGCAGATAATTCTTTGTAAACTATAGTTTTACTTCTTGGTTATAATAGATAACACAAATATTTGTTGTATCTGACTTGAGTGTCCACAGAAAAATAAAAATTACAACTCAAGAGATTATTGTGGGATACTGGGATGTCAGGAAATGAAGGTATATTATTATTTAACTATTCTGAGCATTATAGGAAATTAACATGGGCCAGTAATAAGCCCTCTTCTAATCATCGCCCTAAATTTACTGGTACCTGATTTGCCTAACAGCTAGATAATGAAGATCCACTCTTGCTAATCTCTGCACCAAATCATTAATGTTCATAATTTCAAAACCTCAGTTATCACATTATAATATTACTGTATGGGTTTTTCAATTCTTTACACCATTCCCTTATCATTGTAAATAATCCAGAAATAATTTTGGGTTGAAAATATGTAGCAATTTCATAAGTAATAATTTAGAAAGGGATACTCCCATGACTCTGGTCATACTACAGAGGTAAAATGGCTTATTGCTTACCCACAGTACATGGGGTGACTGTGTCATAAGCTGACAATAAATAACCTAAGCATTCTGGGGTGGTGCAACACTGGTCTTTTAAAAGGGAAAAGGGTTTTTTTTTTAATCAATAGAAGAGATGAATGCTGGATTATTCCCTGTAGGTTTGGTGACACGTTGGAATTCTCTATAAAAGCCGTCTTATTTTTTCCCCATGGTGAACAGTTATAGGTTCCATTTCAGTATTTCAAGATACCTACAGGCAGCTCATGAGTTGTTACGCTTGTTTAAACCTTGCTTCATGATGGATTTAAAAAAAAAAGGGTAAGAGAGTGTGGAAATATAGTCATTATTAGTCAATTATAGGCTCAGTTTTTGCATTAGTTTCTATTAAGTCTAACTTGAGAATTGTGTGGCAAAGTCTCACTGATTATTTGATGGCTCTTTGATAAAGACTCCACTTATGACTTAATACAAAGCTTTTATGTTTATTGATGAACTGTTTAGGTGATTATCAAGTATGATAATATTTTCAGGCAGGGTGGGAGCCGTGGCTCAGCGGGTGTGGCACTTGCCTGGCAAGTACAAGGAGGAGAGCTCAAACCCCACCACCACATACACAATGAAGTGTTGGCACAACGAGGGCCATGTGAAAAACTAAATAAAATTGATTTTCTCTCCCTCTCTCTCTCTCTCTCTCTCTGTCACTGTCCTTCTCTCTTAAAAAAAAAAATACATGGAAAGACATCAGGGGTTTTGTCTGTTTGTTTGTTTTTGCTTTCCCTGCAGAGCTGGGTATTAAACCCAGGCCCTCACATCGACTGGGAAAGTGCTCTACCACTGAGCTCCATCCCTAGCCCAAAGGGTCAGTTTCAGTATGGCTTTCCTTGTGCACCTGGGAATTTTATATATGTGTGTATATATATATATATATACATATGTAAAATTTTATATATACATAAAACATATGTATATATAAATATATAATAATATAGATTATTATATATATTTATTTTATTATATATATGTGTGTATATATATCTCAAAGCAATTTTAAGTGGAAAAAGTGACTTGATGTTCTTTGGTCTTTATGTACTTGTACTCTTTTGATAATGGCTGTCCCAAATACCCCATTGCTTATTTGAAAGGTCTGTATAATCAGTCAAATAAAAGAAGTGTGCTTAAATTTTCATGAATCTGTGGTTGAACTAATTTGGAATAGATAATGGAAATGTTTCTAATGCATTGAAAAACATCTAAAGATTTTTCTACCTTTAGATAATGAGGACAACTTGTTAATTTTATGAGTTTACAAAAGCAATCACTTCAGGGAACAGTGAAATAAATACCTACTGTTTATGAGGCTGTATATCAGAGGCAGTGGAGTTAGGGCCAAACTGAAGTTACTTGCCCAGAATCATCCGCTCAGCTCAGCTTTTTGTTCCACAGGTTATCTTGAGTAAGTCATTTGATTTATCCCAGTGCCAATTTTCTCACCTCGTTGTTTTGTTAGCTGAGATTAGAAATAGCCCTTGGAAAAGGATAAAATATTAAGCAAGTAAAAAATGATATCCATCATGTTTTCATATTATTCATAGGAATAATTAATTTGCTGTGTCTTAGCTCCTTGAAACTTGAATTTGCATTTGGGTGAAACACTCATCAAAGAAAAATATTGTACTTATGTCTTCTGACCTAAGTCTGGAATGGGAATCAAATCTTGTAGACAGCATGATGCATAAAAGGAGAAGGGGGAAAGACCTTAAGTACCATTCATACCATGGCATAGCTTCAGTGGTGTCTTCTGTCAAAATAATTAGTCAAAATGTGTACAAATTTAAGAGAAAAAAACTAGCGACAGCAAACTAACCTTGTAATGAACTCATTCTTACTGATGTTATTATAGTTTTGGAATAAACTATAAGGTGATTTGAACATCTTTGTTCATAAGCTCTTCATCCTGAGAATTAATTGGTTCACCAGCCTGCTCTATTCATTCTGGCCAAGCTGGTGGGAAGAGTGGTCTTACATCTCTAACCTGGCTGCCCCACCACTCTAAGCAAGGTGAAAGGAATCCTAGATGCCAGATCCTGAATTATTTCATTGCAGCAAGAGACTAGTGGGATCATATTTTTTTTCCTGAAGATAGTTTTAATCTGAATACTAAATCAAACTTTCTATAGTTCTCCATTCAGAGCTTTACAGATTTTACAGTTCTTGAGGCAGAATCTGCTTTGGCTAAAACATAGCATATGAGTGGGAGAATATCAAAGAAAGCTCTGAAAGGAATATTGAGGCCTTAGGTTTAGACACATTAGGTATGAAGCCAGAAATGTTGCCACCATAATTTGAGAGTTAGGGCTGGTCTTTGTAGCAGTCTTGCTTGCCAAGGCTTTAGATTAAGGCTAGTAAGAGAGAATGTGCAGGAAGAGAAGCGAGTTAGTCTTTCTAAGACTACTTTGAAGGGTGGTGGTGGTGGGAGAATGTAATGACCAGAAATAAGACATCAGACCACATATAATCAAATCATGTGAGGAGGAAAGGAGTTTCAAAGCAGGGGAAGTAGTTTGTGTAGAAAGATCAAGGACAGTGCTGACTAAAAATAAGACTTTCAGTTTAGATCTTAGGGGTCATGGTCTACCTTTGAATTTTGCAGACTGATGAGTGAGCAGGCAAGGTTGGGAGGGAACAAAGGAAGAACAGAAGACAGAGCATGGGGGTGGCAGAGTGTTTTTCAGCACAGGTGTATCAGGTGCATCAGCAGAGGGGAGGGATCCAAGGGGAGAGATTAAAATGTGACTTTAGGGGACAGAGAGAATGACAATGGATAATGCAAGGTTAGGAAGGAGGAAGATGGAAATCAACTCCCTGGTGGAATGGAACAGTGGAGACAGAAACATTTTGTACAGACAGGAAGAAAGCTGAGGGAATTCAGGAAAGGTCTTCTCGCAGCATAGCTGGGAGCAGCAGGGAGTGTGGTAGAAGTGAACTAGAAGCAAGCACCCAGGCTGGAATGGACCCTCAGCAGCATTTCATCCCTTCTCAGGCGTCACATAGGAAGCCAGAGACAAGGGGACAAGAACAGACAACACCTAAACCTGAGTAAAGCACGTGTGGGGGGGGATGGTGTTAAAGAGTTCTTGAAATGGCAGGCTGGTAAATAAAAATTCCAGTGAGATATTCTTCCCTGGGATCATGGCAGAAAAACAGTTTAGCTGAATAATAAGACAATCAAGAAGTCAAGATGCTTTTGAAAAAGTGAGAGAGGTCTTGCACTGAGTGTTAAAATGTATTATAAAGCTACAAGATGTGGCACTGGCTAATTCAGTAGATGAGATGATCATTTCAGCAATAAAAGTCCACAAATCAACTCAAGAATATAGAGAAATTTATTAATTTTAAAGGCACCACTTCAAGTCAGTTTGGGGAAAATGGAATAATTCAATAAGTGGTTTTTGGATAATGGTTTAACTAGGTTTTTTTTAAATTAATGAATACTCTCCATGAAAATAAGTTTCACATTTAAGAGTTCTTTGAAGTAATATGACTATGTCTCCTTCTCTTGTTTAGTAAATCCTTTCAGACTGTTAAAAAAAAAAAAAAAAGAGGGGCTGGAGCTGTGGCTCAGCTGTTACAGTGGTTGCCCGGCATGCGCAGGTACACGGGTTCAAACCCCAGCACCCACGTACATAATTAAGTGTCAGAGCATCGAAAGCCATGTGTAAAACTCAATAAAAATTGATTCTCTCTCTCTCTCTCTCTCTCTCTCTCTCTCACTGTCCTTCTCTCTTAAAAAAAAAAAGAGGAATTATAAGGAAAAATAATAATTGATTAAATGAAGTTAAAATAAAAACTAAGAGCTTTTGAATGTCAATAAAACACTATAAACAAAATAAAGACAAATATTAAACTGGAAAAATATATGCAACGTATAACGAAGAATTAGTGCTATAAATAAATAAAGCATTGTGAATATCAATCAGTAAGGAAAATGAATAAAAAGGCAAAGACAAATAGATTCATTCAAAAAGGAAGAAATACAGATGGCCAGTAGGTATTTCAAAAGTGTCTTATGTCATTAGTAACCAAATCAATGTAAAAAAATAATTTGCAACTGAAAATTTTGACATGGTAGAAATTAAGAAAGAATGAGAAAAAAGTACAATGTCTACCACTATCCAGAATAGAAGAAAATAGTCACCTTAATAATAATAGTAAAAATGAGTATAGTCTTGTTGAAATTTAGAATGGTAAATATGTGAAACACTAAACATATTCTTATGATTTGGTCCAGTTGTTCAATTTCTAGGAGTTTGTCATAAACAAATTAGAAATATACACAAAATTTTGCAAAATCTTGTTTAAAAATATTATTTATGACAATAAATCGAAAACCATCTATATTACCAACTATAAAGGACACTAATGGAGTGTTATAGACTAACATATAATCATTAAATATTATATAATCAAAAAATCTTGAGATGTGGGAAAATTGCAATGTATTGTTAGGTAAAATAAAATAGACAAGGCAGCAAATATGCTATGATCCTAATCTTGTGAAGTGAAATGTACATAGATGTATATGGCACAGAATGCAGGAGCAGTTATCCTTGGGTTGTGAGATCTGAGTGACATTTCCACTTATTGTGTTTGAAATTTTTTTTATAAAATATCTACTGTATTTATAATATGGGACAAAAAAATGTAACTTTAACTATGAACTGTGCTTGGTGCAGGGGACATATGGTGGTGTACTGAGTCCAGGTACAGATTCCAAGGGAGAATGGGAGAGAGAATTTTAGGGTCTGTGATCTTAGAAGTGCAGCATCTCTGCTCAGTAAATTCAAGCATTGGTGATGTAGAGATGGATGGCATTGGAATTAGGAGAGGCAAGATATTACAAGGGTGTTTGTCAAACATGTTTGCCTTCAAAAGTGAGAGCAAGCCATGGAGTGGAGTGGAAATGTTCCAGTGCACACTGAAGTCTTTGGGGAAGTGGGAGTGGCTCTGACAGTGACATTCTTGTGGCAACAGCAGGTGGAGAGAAACTACACCAAATGCTGTGGACTGCCTGAGGAAGGTGGTCACAGAAGAGTGCAGGCAATCAGAGAGGAAAGGGAAGGAGAACAGTTTAGGCTCTCAACTCTTGAGTCCAGAGGGACTGGGGAGGAGGAAAAGTGAGTAGCTTCAAGGCAAGTGTGTATTGGTCTGCTTGGTCTCCCTTAACAAAATACCGTAGACTGAGAAGCTTAAACAGCAATGGTATTTTCCAACAGTTCAGAAGGCTGGAAAGTCCAAAATCAAGGTGTTGCCAGGGTCAGGGTCTAGTGAGGGCTCTTCCCTGGGCTGAAGTCAGGCACCTTCCTTTGCTCTACCCTAGCATGATCTTTCTTCTGTGTGTGCATTCGAGAGGGAGAAGGAAGAAATACTTTCTCTTCCTCTTCCTATATGGTCCACAGTGCTCTTGGATAGGATCCTATCTCATGGTCCTCATTTAACCTTTATTATTTTCCAAAAGCTTCATTTCCAAATGCAGATCTCCATGACTTATTATGAGGATACCATCTAATAAAATATCATCAGTCAAAAATGCACTTACTGCACCTAAAAACCATGGCCAAGCAACACAGGACACTGCTGAGTATCATTTGTTTCCCCTGATGGTCAATGGATGACCAGAAGCTGCTGCTCAATGCTGCTCCCCAGCATCATGAGAAAGTATTGTTCTGTATATTCCTGGCCCGGAAATGGATTCAGAATTCAAACTACAGTTCCACAGAGTGTGTCTCATTTTCACACCATTGTAAAGTTAAAAAAAAATCATAAATCAAACTGTGATAAGTTGGGGACCATCTGGAACAATCATATTCTCTAACCTCTTCAGGGCTTCAGCACACAAAATTTGGGGATGGGGTACAATTCAGTCCATAGCAGAGAGTTTTTAGGAAAATGATATTTCAGGGGAAACTTAAGTCTCAAAAAGTCAAGGATATGAAACTACGTCTATAAGATCAAAGTTCTTTTGTTCCTTTGGTTTTTTTCTTCATGACTTGTCAGGTGAGGGTGAAGGCAAAGGGGCAAGAAAGCAGTGAAACAGAACAGAAAGGCCGGAAAGCCAAGGGTGATGCCTTCAGGGTGGCTGGTGTCTGTACACACAGGCGGTCACACACTTGTGCAAAGTCCAAGTACAGAAAGTAAAGTCTCTCAAAGGTTCCCCCAAGACACCTGGATGGAGCAAGGAAAGAGGAGCAAAGAAGGGGCAGGGCAGACCACTCAGATGCCTAAAATAAACCACAAACTCTCTGCCTTTTATTTGATCATGGGTAAGGTTTGTTTGATCTAACTGTTTTTCCTGAGAGTTCAGTTTTACATATGTTTCAGCGCCCAACCAGCTTGTGTGTTTTCAGGATTTCTCTGTCTTTCTCCTTCTTCGGAGTTTAGGCCAGGGGCGGGGAGAACTTGGGGAACTGAGGTCTGGTACAGGGCTCATTCTCTGGTTTGTCAGACTGTGCTCTTGACCCTTCCTCGGGACCTGTGATTAATACACGCTTTGTAGAGGAGACTTGGCAAACCCTGTGCTCCACAGGACTTGATTCATAATTCACAGTGAGCAGGAGGAGCAGGGTCTTTGTGGTGGCTTGTTTGCTCTTTGCTGCACAAAAAGCAGTGCATTTTGACCTTCACTGTTATCTAATCAGGAAGTAGACAGTCCTGGCGTGTAGTCGAGTCCTCCTAGGGCTCTCTACAACTGTGAGTTATGTTCCAGCTCCCCGGATCTAGGGCATACCACACTTTACATTACTATTGTGTATCTTAAAATAAACAGCATCGCAAGCTGTTTATTTTGGTGTTACTATGTATGCAATTTTAAAACAGTGGTTACTTAAACAAATGTCTCTGTTCCCACAGCACTTGAAAGTCAGTGTTTGCTCCTGTGGTTTTGGATTTTGCCACTTCTGTTTGGAATATATCTGAAATCCACACTGTGAGCAATTGGAATGAACCTGGCAGCACCTAAGACTAGGACCTGCGGTTGGGCCCTGCCCTCCGCCATGTGTGGCTGTCCTTCCCCTCCCCATGCTCTCCTAACCCTCTACAGCTCCATATGCACATGCTCAATCAGATATTTTGCTTCTTTGGGCCTCTAAATTTATCCCTATGAGTGATGCAGAAAGTCATTTATTTTAAGTTCCTGGATACTGTGCAATTTAATTGAATAAGTCGTGTTGTGCTGATTTTTTTTTTTTAATTTTTTATTTTGAGCAAACTTACAAGATTTTAACAAAATAATATAAAATGTGTATAAAATGTGTAAATATTCTGGATATTGCAATTATCTCCAGGAGTGCCCCCCCCAATTACCCTCCCTTATCCCTCCCTTCCCTTTCCCTTTATAACTCTAAAAAAAGTATTAGATTGTAAAGCATTACAGTGTTGTGCTGATTTTATAACAAAATACTCTCTCAAATACTCATTTAAAATTGTCATCTGTGTACTGTAGATAGAGTGCATATTTTCTTGACACAGTCTGGCCAAGATAAATGAGAAAGAGGGAGGGCTGTAAAGACCAAATAGATGCAAAAATACTAACTTTGGAACTAGGTGTGGTGGTACATGCCTATAATCCCAGCTACTCAGGAGGCAAGAGGCTGAGGCAAGAGGATGGCATCTTCAAAAGAGGAGAGTCTGGGCAACTTAGTGATACCTTGTCTCAAAAAAAATTAAGAGCATTGGGGATGTTGCTCAGTGGTAGAGTACTTGCTTAGTATGCATGAGGTCCTGGGTTTAATCCCTACTAACACACACACACACACAAAATCAACGTTTGGACAATGACACACCCTTTAACTGTACACAGGGGTGAAATAGAAAGAGTGTCTTAGTGGTAGCTCATGCAAGACTTATGTTCCAATAGATTTTGGGTTGATTCATTGAAGGCCAATTAGTGTTGAGTCTGAGGACAAATTTTTAAGCATGGCAAAGTCTTCATCTGTACAATGGGTAGAAGTGTCATGATGGTAGGTGAGGGACTAGATAAAAGAGAATATGTAAAACAGCCTGTCTAGTTGAACTCAATCATTACTCTTTCTCTTCCCCTTCAGCCCTTATCCCATGACATAAATTGTACTGTGGGTGGTCTGGGTGTGGCCTGCTGGCCTGAAGCTGGGGTTAATGTGGTGTGGGTCAGCAGAGCCTGGCTGGCTTGCTAGTGATGTTTCGGATAGTCATAACCCAGTCTGCTGAACCTTCAAAGTGGGGCCACAGAACCCCAACTTGCCATCTCCATTCCCTGGCCTGTTTTCAAGGAGAGAAGCAAGGGCTGATTTGAAGTTTTGCATCATTAGTGCAAATTTTTATCATCTTTTCATGTTGGTAACAAATTTCTTTTGTTGTACTGATAGAGTTAGCACTGATAGCACTTTTTGGATTCTTTACTTGCTTGGAATCTGTTTGGATTTGTGGGTATTTTAAGAAGTTTAACTCTGGTGGTACAAAAATTAGTCTATACAAGTATAATTTTCATTCTAACTCAGTTGTATAAATGAAATAGGAATTTGCACATGTCATTATTGTTTGTTTTCATTAAAATCAACACTTTCAAAAAATGCAGACTATAAGTTTGTTATATTGTAATTACATGATATATCTGAGATAGTAATGAGATGGTGTGGGTTACTGGTGCAGTAACTACTTTCCCCCTTCTTCTGAAACACGTATTGTAGGTATTAGGCTGTGAAGAAGAGATAACACATTCCTTGAATTATTTAGGTACAGATTAGAGTAGTTATTATTTGTCATTATTCTCTGTGATACCAGGAAGATGGCCACACAAGATATTTTGAATATGGTAGATTTTTACACCAAATATAAAGAAAATATTCTAGTAATCACAGAGTGATTGAAAGTTGGGATAAGACTTCAATGACTCTTATTAGTTGAAGGCAAGTCTGAAGAGCCTCAGTTTCTTCCTTTGTCAAATGGGAATGATTAATAGTGCTTCCTCCCAAGACTGTCAGGATAGACCAAGGAGATGATACATGTGCATAGCATTTATCACACTGCCTGCATTAAACACTGGGAAAAGTTGGCTTTTATCATTATATTGACTCTTTAAGTGCAGGGGGGTATTTTTAAATTTCCATAATAATTTTGAAGGTGAAATTGTTTTTTAAATCTTCTTGTCATCAGCTCACTTTTGTCCTAAGCAACATTTCTCTGAAAGCTGTGAACAACAAAACATAGAAGAGGGGTGAGGATAGAAATAGGTGGCAATTGGACTGAAACTAGGTGATTTCCATTTTTAATCCTCAGAGGTAAGGGTCATTCTGTCCTGCATCCACCATAGGCTGACCTGCCTCATCACATGCTTCAGTCTATTAGGAAGACAACAATTTTTAAAATACCTTAATACTTTTTTAAAAAGTCTGTTTATTATCTTCCTAATAGACTGTCTGACCCAGTTTCTATACAGTGCGTTCCTTCTCTCGGGTTTCAGTCATTTCTCTACCTTGTTGTCTTTGACTATGGTTAGATTGTATGTCCATCCTATCTGGTACCTTTACTTTCCTGAGCCGTTTGCCAGTGGTTTTCAAATAATCATATTACTTTTCACTGATTTTCCTCATTGGAATTGGGTTGAAATTATCATTATGGAGAAAGTAAAAGGGAATGTACTTTTTTGCCCCAATAAAATTAGATGGCATAGTGACAATTGTGTGTTTGTGAAAAAGCAGTTAGCACAAATTAGAAATACTTCACAGCAGATGTGTTTTGCGAAAGGATATGCTAAAAAATTAAACAGAGAATACTTTCCGGTTATAATTTTAGAAGAATATTGTGCAATGGAGCAAATTTACAATTCATTTAAATCAACCTTTTTATAGAGTGTGTGTCTTCACGATAAAATTTTGACAATTCTGCGATTTGTTTCAGTGTTTCATTGAGGGGGTGGGAATCCATCTGCTAGTTATTTTGGGGGACACCATTACATCAATAAAAATGATTCCTAAGTTGTACACAGACTTCATTTTAAATTAATGTGTAGTTGTTTTAAGTATAAGTGACTTAGTTAAAGATCAAAGTTCTTATCATATGCATAATAGCAAGGATTTCTGTTTCCTTACGCGCTGTGTACTCTTCAAGAACATTTTGGGCCTTGTATTCCCCTAGACATTTCTTATTCCTACTCCCTGACCCCTTTTTGAGCTGCTGGAGGACATTATTTTTAAAGTTGCTACCGTTGATACAGTTGCTATTAATCACTGTCTGCCATGTTGTGACGCAGGTTTAATAACATCCCATTGAGTGGCTTTTGCAGGCTGGAGGCTCACGAACAGCACTGGCCTTTGATATTCGACTCACACCAGGAAAAAGGACATGTAGAGTTAAAAAAAAAAAACACCTGCAAATAGAAAAAAAGAACAAAAACTAAAGAAAGAGTGAAATCAAAAACAGATAGCTTTCTGTGTGCAGCTTAGTTTGCCTTCAGAGCCGCAGAGCTATAAATCTCAGCAGTGTTTGAAAACTGAACATGAGGCTGCTAAATTTATCATTCATTCTTTGTTGCTGCAGGGAAGGTAAGAGCTAACTTTGGTTTCTGCCCCCCCCCCCATTAATGCCATTTCATTTTTTTTTTCAAAATTAAATTAAAATTTGTTTTTAAAAATTTTTTTACATTGTATCAAAGAATACTGGGATATTTTACCAATTGTTGGGCAAAGATAGGCAAAGGAGGACTGACTCTGAGTCATTCATGTACTGTGTGAGTATGTGATTTCTGCCTCTTCGTGGATATGGGGATGAGGTGGTTTTCTTTCGTTATAGAAGTAAGGGGCATCTCCTGATCTATACTTTAATAATTTAAAATGCATATGAAGAATTTAAAAAACATAGAGAAGAAAGTTCACTGCCATGAGTAATCCAGAGTCTGATGAAGCTGCAAAATTTCCCCTTTTGTTTGCACTAGTGTTCTACATTGCACTGCAGAGAGGGAAAAAAAAGGTAGAGAGCAAGCCTGCTACAGATGTGACTAGCTATGAATATTCATGAGTGCAGTTGCTCCTCCTTTCCAACAGCATCCAGGCCTTTTCTGATCTTCCTCTTGCACAGTTCCCAGATGCTCCCCCTGCCACCTGCCCCACATGCCCCCCACCTCAAATCTGCCCTGCCTGGCCAACCCTGGAACACGGCTGCAGTTTATTTAGATAACAGCCTGGCATGATACAGCAATCAGTGGCCTCAAAGTGTGTGTGTGTCTGTGTGTGTGTGTCTGTGTGTGTATATACTCTTGCATCAAAACAAAGGGTGGGGGGAGGAAAAAAATGTTATTATCCACAGTTTTATGAATCCAACTCCCCTTAATGTTCATTATTTAAACCAGCAGCAATTACAAGTTCAAAGGGGTATAGAGGGCCAGCAACCCGCATAATCACTGCCAAATTAAGCGGGACTCATTCGTCACAGGAGAGTACACCCTGAGCAGTGAATCATGCATGCCGTGACAGGCTCTGATTTACATAAAGCAGAAATCTGTGCCCTCTGGGGCTGTGCATTACTTCATCTTGGTAGCCCTGTGATAGGTAAATTTTCTTTTGGTGTTAGGCAGTTGGCACTGCCCCATCCGTGGCACAGTGTTCCACTGAAGGTCAATGGTAGTTACTCACATTAGTGTGTAAGTGAGTTCAGATTGGATGCTGGGCCATGCATGATGTAAGTTGAATTCATTCTGGGAAAGAAAAGATTATTTCCCTAAAGTTTCTGGATTAAGAACGTTCATGGTTACAAAGAACAAGTTCTGGTGCAGTTGCATTTCCTTTATCCCAATCTGTTCAGGACTGTAGTTAAGATCAGGGATGCTAATAAGGAGGAAAACCCCTTAGAACTGAGACCTGAGTGGCCTAGGGGAGGAACCCCTTGAGTATCCCAAAGGCCCTTTCCTGTTTGACATTTAGAGAGCTTCTGATGGTTACCTAGAGATAGCTGGGGTCAAGGACTGAAGTAACCCCCCCACACACACACACTGTCCCACCACTGTGAAGCTGGGTTTCTTGTTGACAAATATTAGAGAGCTTCTGATTGGATAGAGAGGTCCCTGCTTGAGACCTGTCCTTAGCCATTGAAGTCTCCTGGGTCTAAGTGATAAAAATTCCCAAATTGAATTCAAATGGAAATGCAGTAGGATCAAAATAAAGGTGTAAAACACCAAAGCAGTATGTGTAGATTTTTATCTCCCACTCCTAGATGTTTCTGTCTTGTCCTTCAGGCAAAACTCTCTGTGCTGTTTTTCACTTCTTTTCCTCTTTAGAAGATAGCTCATCTTTCACTTGTGGATAAATCATCCTGGTATTAGGATTCCATTCCTGTATACATTCATTATCTTCTCTTTTCTCAGATATAGCGCTGTATCCACATTTAGGATCTGAAGTGTGTTTGGGCTTTGAGAATTAGGTTAGCAATTTGTGGAGATTACCTACACTTACATATTCTTTTTCTGACTTTGAAGTACAGATAAAGGTCTTGTGGTTTTGTCTCTTGTAACTGGATCCACACTGTACAGTATCAAAGCAATGTGGTTTAAAAGGTTCTTTGAAGCATATCACAGTAGTTTTTGTTGTTGTTTGTTTTGTTTTGAGAAGGGGGCCTCACTATATTGCTCAGGCTGGCCTTAAACTTCGGAGCTCAAGTTAACCTCTGGCCTTAGCCCCCCAAGTGCTTTAATTATAGGCGCTTGCCACTGTGCATGGCTTGATCACAGCAGGGTTGACACAATGTGACCAAATGGACCCCAGGCACCTTGAACAGGTTTCCTTGTGTTCCTTTGGTGCTGACATTCTCCCTGCCACTCAAAGCCTTCCTGGGTTTCACTTATGCTTCTCTCAATGGACAACTCGCTGTCCCTGGCTTCTTTCTTATGCCTTCCTCTTTAAAATTCTTCAGTAAGTGGAGATTTTCAGAGCTTAACTGTTAAGTTATAGGCACGCTATCTCTAGCGTTGGAGGTATACTCATGCAACATGTTGATGTGGGAACAGGAGTGAGCCAGGAGTCTCAGTCCCAGCTCAGTCTACCTGAGTGAGCCCATGCTAGCCAGGTTAAAGAGGAACAAGGCATTTAGCTTCCTTTAGCTTTGTCCTCTGGAAGATGAGGTTACTCATTTCTATCTTGCCTAACTCATTTTGAAGTGGTAGCTGTTATTTTTATTCCATTGCCAAAGCTCTGAACTCGAGGTATTTGAGTTCTTCCTAAAATTTTCTTTATTCCTCTTCTGTCTTTGTTCCTCGCAAGCTCATCTTTATTCTTTAGATGGAAGATCTCTCCTCTCACCTTTGTTTAGGCCTTATTCTTATGTTCTGGCTAAGTTCTGCAGTAAGGTGCTGTCTGGCATTCTTAGAAGTAGGGTTCCGCTGCACTCAAGGAAATCTCCCAAACCAGCTTCTTTCTTCCCACTCCACTTCCAGTGTCATAGTGAAGAATAATCAGCATTTTGACTTCTGTCCTATTGTCCATTTCTATCCTCTAGAACAGGTCTTTCTTTAGTGTGCATAAATAATTTCATTCCCTTTAATACCTAAGTACTGTTGGATTTTTAGGGTCATCGAGATTGAAATATGTATTTACAGAAGGAAAAGACTGATGTACAAATGTGTGCACTGTACGATAGCCCAGAACCACTGGAAAAGATACATTAGAAGATACATCTTTCTAAACTTTCATATGTCCACCAGAAAAATAAATCAGTGGTTTGCAAATCCAAAAAAGATTTATAAATAAACTACTTAAAGATATTCCAATAAAGAATTTAACTTAATTGATTTATATCACTAGGGTGATTTTAGTTAGCATACTAACAAAAATAGTCAAACAGTAATAATTTGTACAGCACGTTGATAAAAATATTCATAGGACACAAATTATGGAGACATATGCACATGTACTCATTCACACGCATGCATGTGCAAACAAGCAAGTTGTGGTAAGGGCAGTGAAAGTTATACCATTTTCACAGTGAAATTTCTGGGATACTTTGGTGAACACACTTCATCTATGGAGCACTTTGTAACTGGCCTGTGAATTGGATGTGTGATTAGATTCGAGTTTCAGTTAGTAATAAGAACTTTAGTATGCTTCTTCTGCAAACAAATTGTGCATCTCTCCATTCACATCCTTCCTTTGTAGCAGTCTGTGGTTTCTAACATGGCCATACCATTGGGAAAGGACCAAGAAATAGAGGGATGTTTTAATGATCAAATTTCACCTTCTTTGGTCCAGCCTCTATAAAATCTTGCTGCTATATTGAGCCAAAGTACCCATCAATGTTCCTTTTATTGGACATGCTTCATATATCGTGATGAGATTATATGCATCCATAGAGGTTGTTAGGAAAAACTTAACATGCCACTGATGTGCAATGAAGGAAAGTTAATTGTGTAGATGCCACAAAACTGCATCAATGAGTAGAGCCCTCTGTCAAGAGTATTAATCTGCCTTGAACAAAAATTGTTAAGAAGGCTTGTAAGCAATAGCCTAAGGTAAAACCTGGTATTAATAAACCTATGGCAATGAATCAAACCACAACTATCTTTATTCACATAGAGAGCTATAGACTGTAAAACCACTGATAGATGCTGGTCTGTAAACATAATCTTCTTACTCACAGATTTTAAGTCAAATGCAGTTATTGGAAATGCACATCTCCTTTTGATATCTACCCTATTATCAGTAACAAACACTTTCATTAACTGAGAAAACTAATCCTTTTGAAAGCTGTCTATAAAAATTTGTATTTTAATAATGATCTTTCTTTTTCTATTTGAAATGTCCTTGAGTAATTGTCCAGGATAATTTCTATCCTGGAAAAATTCAAGTATAACGGACTTATATTCAAGTAACTTCTGTGTGATTTAGTTGCATCTGAAATCAGTCATTATTGAAGTGAGAAACGAGGAAATGTATGAGACCTGCATGACTGAAGTATGTGTGAAGAAGAGAGATAACTGATTTTAAAATTTATCTCTGCAAATTTAACGTTTTTACTCGGTACAATAAATAGCCCTGCCACCAAATATACATTTATATATGTAGAATTTATATAAATAGAGCTATTTGTGTGCATTCTCATCTGGGGAACAGTCTATATACTGGATGGCATTACAGGTACATTGGAATCAAATATATCTGTTTCCCTGTCACGTTTTTGCAAGGAGAAGTTGATAATTGGTTTGTTTCATTTGCAAAATAGTGACTAAACCTGAAGCTAACTACAGAGAGAGAGAGAGAGAGAGAGAGAGAGACAAGGAGAGAGATGGTAAAAGGGATGCTTTGTGAACTTCGACCAGTTTTCTCATGTTTCCCCAAATCATTTTGAGTGCAATCAACATCTTGAATTAGATTTATTTTTTATTTTTATTTATTTATTTTTGCTTAGGGTAAGGGAATTAGAGATGTGAGTGTGAATTTGGAAGAAGAGAGAGCCAGATCAACTGTAAATCTCCCCATTTAATCACAAAGGTTCTTATGTTCATTTTAAACAACTGATTTGAAGAGCTTTGGAGATTCCCTTAAAATAATGGTTTCTAGGATTTTCCAGACTCAGAAAACATGGGTTAAAGCAAGCAATATCTGTCTATCTCCCTTAACACCATTTGAAGTAGATCATTAATTCAATGTTCTTATGAATGTTCATTCTCTTTTTATTGAACAACTGTTGAATATGATGGAAGATAGCTTTACTGATTCTGTTATTTACCTGCACACATATACACTCTAACTCTGTGTATCTGTATATATGTTAGGATTAGGACTATGCTCACTCTTATGTATTTTTATACCCAGATCACTTTTTTTCCCTCCCTTGTTGGCCATTCAGTCTTTGTCAACAGCAAACTAAGGAAAGTGAGGAAATCTTTGAGCTTTCAAGGATAATTTTTTGAAGCCTCAAAAATGAGTAGGAAGTCCGTTTCTAGAATACTTTTTCCATACTGGATATCTTCAAAATAATTGAAGCATAATTCCTCATTTCTATAAACTTACCCCAAAGGATATATTTTAAGACACTCAGTGTCATCATAGACACAACCTTTTGGGTAAGTGTTTTCCACCTATTTATACAACACTAAGGTATCCTGGTAGTGCTGAAATAAACATTGGCTCCATTTTAAGAGGACAAGTGTTTGCACTCTAGAAATTGTTTGTCAATGAAATAAATATTTTCAGCCAAAACAAAACAAACCAAAACCGTAAATTTATTAACATGAAGGTGAGGCCAAATTTATATTGGGCTTATGATTAAGTTACTGTTTCACCTTAGATTAATCTTCTTGGCCATAGATGTTCTGCTTTTGTGAATTATCTTAAGGAATCCAATCAATAATAAAAAGTAATAAGTTAAGAGATAGGGGGTATGTTTACTGGTTTATTCTGCTTTATTCTTTGACTTAAAATTCTGCTTTATACCTAAACGTGTGCAGCACAGAATGTCATTTCTTAGGCTTGTTCCTATAATGCGTTCTTGCACTTATGTGATGCTTCACTTAAAAATACTTTAGCTCTTTCCTTTTCCCCCTAAATCAATAACCTTAATGCCTGCTCCAAATAAGCTAAAATAGTTTTGATAATTTTCTAGAAAATGGCAAACTTTTGCCTTTTAGCAGTTAAAAACTTTCTGAAATATTTAAAAATCATTTTTGACAGTGTATTAAAGTGAGTGGAAGTCTTTATCTAAAGATCCCACTCAACTTTTCATGTACTTAAAATATTACAGGTGAATTGAGGAGGTGACTTATTATAGAAATAAATAGACTTAAATGAATAAATTTTCTGAAATGAAAGTGCCTTTTTTGTAAAAGAATTAAAATGCCATATTTCATTGTGTGTTGTGTCTTACTGACTTTTTTACTCCCTTACATAGATATATAAACCTATGGATTGGATCAAAGTTCATTGTGAAATTTCAGAGCAAATGCAAAACTTCTAATGCTAGGAAGTATGTAGAAATGCATTTTTAAAATGTTTACTGAATTGGGTTAATTTTATTACTAATTTACAAATCAATCAAAAATGTAAAGTCAAGTTAATTGTCCTAGAGAATATGTAATTTGAACTTGCTTGATAGATGATCTAGGCAGTTAGTGATAAAAACCTAAAACTAATCTGGGGGAGGGCATTGAAATACTCTTACTTTAAATGTTCTTTAAATTGACTGGCTATATTCAGTACGTTTGTGGCATAGAAATGAATACTTTCATATTGTTTATTTTCTGCATTTGATTTAATATTTTTAAAGATATAATTATGAATAGCATATGCTTCATTCTACCTATATATTTCTTTTTTTTCTTTGTTTTTTTTTAAAGAGAGAGGGACAGTGAGAGAGACAGAGAAAGAGAGAAACAACTTTATTTAGTTTTTCACATGGCCTTAGTTGCTCCAACACTTAGTTGTGTACGTGGTGCTGGGGTTTGAACCCGGGTCTTTGTGCTTGCCAGGCAAGCGCCGAAACCGCTGAGCCACCTCCAGCCCCATCCATCTATATATTTCTTAAATGAAGAAAAGAATATGCAGTTGTTTAAGGTTCTGTAGAATGAAAAATAGTTTTAAAGTGGTCTGTGAATTTCTTGGAGACAACATTATGCTATGTGTTAGCATATAGATTAAATAGCAAGGATATTTATAAAAAGCCCGCTTTTTTCTTAACACAGCAGAGGTATATGAACATTAATGTTAGATGACATCTTTGAAAACTGAATTTTTGAATATTGGAAAGAGGCACAGATAATTTTCTAAATGAATGGTTGCCTAGTGTGTATTCATAGTGGGGTTCTTGGAAGCAGTTTTTGAATGTTTTCACCTGCAAAGAATAGAAAACCTTTTCCCAACTTACTTAAGGAATAATGAAAAATTTCCAAGGAATTTGGTCTGGTGGACTTCAGGGGAGGTGGTCAGAAGATCACAAATAGCAGCTGTCCTCAGAAGCCCACTCTGTGTTCTCCTTTCCACCTGTCGCACTACCTTCAGGCTGGGTTTCTATGTGGCTGCAGAATGGACTCTAAGGCAGTGGGCTGTCCCACTCACTCTCTGGCTGAAGTGGCTCCTTGTTCATCTCTCATTATGAGCTTCCCAGAAGCCTCCATCAAAGTGCTTTTCATGTGGACCTGAAGTTTGTCACACTGGGAAGAGAGTAGGATTGTCCTTAGACAAATCAAACCCATCTTTTAGTGGGAAGAACTCTCATGAATGGTCCATTTCTTGCCTTCAGACTCATGCACTGTTTTTCTTCCCAGTTCACATACGTAACAAGCAAGTAATAATGTCCACAGAGGTTAAACATATCCGCCCGGGCTTACTCGATAGTCCACGGTGGCAAAGGATCCCAAGACTCAGTTATCAATTTAATATGTACATATTTCATACATACATAACAATTTCTAACCTCTTCCTTGTAAAAATAGATGCATTAACACCATGGTGCCCTCTGGAAACAGTGGATGTTTTCACAAAGCTGCGTCAGATTGGCTGTAGAAACTTTTAGCCAATAGAAGCTTGTTCTTACTTTTATTCAGATTCTTGGCATTGGCTTATCCACGAGAAAACCAGCTTACATTTTTCCAAGCTGAACTTTTTTTTTTTTTTTAAAGGAGAGGGACAGTGAGACGGGGAGAGAGAGAGGAAGAGAGAATCACTTTTATTTAGTTTTTCTTGTGGCTTTTGCTGCTCTGACACTTTGTTGTGTATGTGGTTTGCATGCCAGGCAAGTGCTGTAACCCTCTGAGCCACCACTCTACCCCTCCCACCCCGCCCCACCCCGCTGAACTTTTAACAACTCTGAGTCTCTAATGAGCTATGTCAGTTATAAGAGGGGGGAACATGCCATTAGCACTGGCCTGAGTGATTAAGAGAGACATATAGTAATCAATATCTCTATGGTAGAGAAAAGGGGCAAAATGAGTACCAAAGGAAGGGGTGATTCACGGCAGCTTTGCATTAATTGAAAGTTAGCAGTAGAGTTTATAAACCAGAAATCAGGCTGTGATGGAAGGATATAAGGTTAAACCCCTGAAAGTATTATATAAGCTGTCATCTCAAATTTCTCAAGATAATAAGAAAATTATAACTATTTGCATAAGGTGAAATTTATTTATATGGACAGAGTGCCCCAAAATTTGGTGTCCTTCAGAAGAAAAGAGTGATGATCAGGCCATGGCTTAATTTGAGACTTATATATAGGTGCTAAGTGTCTTTTTCTGTCAAAAGCTTAATAACATAATTGAATTATGTGGAGTAAAAATCAGTAATGCTGTTGAATCACTACTGAAACTCAGTGTTCAAAGAAAAATTAACTGGAAAAAAGTCAGGGGTCAAAGTAAGGGTGTAAAAAAATAAAAGAAATATTAATGACATAGGCAAAATGTATTATTTATTTAAAAATTCATAGAGAAATACTCAAAATGAGGGAAGATGATAAGTAATTGTGTAACACTAGAAGTCATACAACTCTTTCCCTCCCAGAGGATCTGAAAGTGCTTTTTAAAAAAGCCCCATTTCCTTGAGAGATGTACAATAGATTCATTCACTTATGTACACAGAAATAACTTGCCATACCTTTCAAATTCTTCTACAGGGATCAAATTACCACAAGAAGCTTGTTGTCAAAAGTCGCATTGTGATGCACAGGGGTCAGATGGGTCTAGGCTGCAGACTGCAGTGAATCATTTAGCTAGTAATGCCTGGGACGGTGGAGTGTCAATGGGAAGGGCAAAATAACATGGCAGACCCTAGAGCCCAGCTCTGCTGCCACCACCCCTGACAGTGCTGGCTTCTTGGAGGCTCTCCTTCATTGCAGTCCGTTTGTTCCACTTGTTTTTCCAGCAAGTCCATGGAGTCCCTGCCGAAGTCCGCCTGTTCACTTGTCTCACATTCATTTTATCATGTACTGTTTCTCCTAAATCATGATAAGGGCTTGCATTCTTTATGGCTGATGTAACAACAATGTTGCAAGGGTTGTTAAAATGAGCTTTTGCTAGTAGATGTTTTAATATGACTTTTATGGATTCTTTTCTTGGGATTTTTGGGAATATCATGTCACATCAGCCGGAGGCTGCAGTGCGGCTGTCCTCTGCTTAATGCTGTTGGTCCTGATTCTTAATGTAGCCTTCCCTCTGCTCCTCTGGCTCCTAGCCCACCAACACATGATCGTACTGTTATGCAAGGGATCTTGCTGGGCTTTGTCTGGCAGAGTCTGGGACTTGTTCTTGAGTCTCTGGGGGTATTCTCAGTCTGTGGTGTCAAGAGTGCTAGTGACAGGCCTTGAGGCAGAGGTGTGGACATGTATAAAGAACAAGCAGCTCAACACGAAACAAGTGGGACACCTGGGGCATGCTGACATGTCCAAGGGAATCATCCATTGAGGCCATTTCCAGCTCTATTAATCTACGAGTCTATGAAGTTTCCTGACATCATAGCAGATTATTTTCATTTTCCTGGAGAATTGGCTGATAATGCCTAGAGCAATGATGGCCCTGACCTGCTCGGGCTGAGTTTTGTGCATGAATATCACAGCTGAAGTTTAGTGCTAGAATTCTGATTAGCACAGTGTTCAAGATGGCAGCACTTATTAGCTGAGAATGATCAAGTTCACATGCTTGTTGAACAAGTTGAACCATTAGTTACCCCTGAGGCAACCATATAGATCACCATTTCTCTTGAGTAGAAAAAGGAGCACTTTATAGATTTGTTTTAAGATATTTTGCTCTGGTTTTAGCTTTAAAGCACTAAGTAGAAACTGCTAGGCCTGACCAAGAATTGAAGACTAACAGTAGTTGTGTAGGTCCAAAGGCCAATTGGAGATTTCCAGGGTCAGCTAAGAAAGAAATTTTAATTGCTTATTTACATTTTATCTTGGTCTGTTTGGGTGACTATAATAGAAACCACAGACTGGGTGACTTATAAACAACAAAAATTTATTTCTCAGAATTCTGGAGTCTGTGAAGTCCAAGATCAAGACACTGACAGATTTAGTATCTGGCAAGGGCCCATTTATTGGTTTTTAAATGGCTGTCTTTTTTCTGTATCATCATGTGGCAGGAGTGGTGAGGAAGTTTTCCAGGGTCTCTTTTATAAGGCACTAATTCCATCCAGTCACTTACCAAAGGCCCGCATTCTAATACCCTCACATTGGGGGTTAGGATTTCAAAACAGGAAGCTTGGGAGGACACTATCATTCAGTCTATAGAATATTCTGCTTTTGAATTGAAACCAAGGCACTTTACCATTGAATCCCAGACCTTTATTTATTTATTTTTGGAGACGAGGTTTTGCTAAGTTAGGTGCTGAGATTGGCTTTAAACTTGCAATCCTTCTGCCTCAGCCTCCCAACTCCCTGGGATTACAGGGATGGGCCACCATGCCTGACTCAATCTATAGCATATTCTATCATGGGGAACAATATTCTAGAAAGGAATTTAGAGAGAAGGGAAGATTCCAGTCTGGACCACTTCTCTTGGCATTAGTGAGAAATACTGGCTGGTGACAGCAGGTATCTGATGGAGTTTAACCTGTGCTCATCCTATTGTCTCTATCTCTAGGTGAACTCTTGCTATTTTTTTTTCTTTTTTTTTGTTATCTGCCTTCCTTTTCTCATAGATTTGAAAGGAAAAATTAAAAATTTTATGAAACTGAAGTCTAAAATCGTTACAGCAAAACCTGTTGTTTTTTTTTCCACCCTGGAAGAATTGTCAATATTATATTTGAGCAAAAGTGCACATTCTGATGAATGCAAAGATCTCAGCTTCCTGTAAAGCATTTTCTAGAGTGTCACTCTGAGCCACTGGTCCGGTGAGAGGAGATTGAGCAGGGCCCTCTTGCCTGGAGAGGGACATCTCTGCTGGGAGGGTAATCCTGCTCCACCACAGAGCAGCAGGTATGCTCTGGGCTGCCTCTGGGGGTGTCAAACTGAACTCCAGGGAGCTCAGGACTTCTCCAGCAGTGGTCAGCCACTCAAAGAATCATCTTTCTGGAGGTGAATGAGCCCTTGAAGAGATACAGTTTGATAAAATTTCCCTATTTGTAGGTACTGTAAGGATGGCTATGATGGGGGGCGGTAATGCACTTAAAAAAAAAAAAGAAAAAAAATTGCTCTTCTTAGAAATATTTCTGTTGAAAATGAAACAACAAACCCCCCAAATGAGTAAAAACTTGAATTCTCATCCCAAACAGTCCCCCTTCCTCTGTGAAAGTACTTTGTTACATCCTTTCTATGATGAAAGTACTTTGTTACATCCGTTTCATTTGTATAATTTAAATTTAAGTAAATGTAGGAAAAGGTAGACCAAGATGTGCTATAACTGAAGCTCCTTCATCTCCCTTCCTGAATCTCCACCATGGAAGTACAAATAAATTGTTGAAAAAAAATTCTACTTGATGAGATGACTTTAATCGAAATTCACTTATCACAAAATGTTACCTGACTCACACATTCATCTATTCAACCAATATTTAGTGGGCTCACTTTTTTCCTTTTCTTTTTTCTTTAAGTATGTACTTCACTAAGTAATAGAAGGATACAAAAGATAAATCAG